>APFE031262367.1:165247-293511 GCA_000404065.3 Pinus taeda
AAGCCAAAACAACTCTGATACCAAATGTAGGTTTTAACCCCGTACATAAATTACCTGCATACGAATTCTAAATCATAGGAAAAATAAAAAATGCGAGAGCATAACACATAAAACACATATACACAGAGATTTCCCACTGGATCTCAAAACTAAGACTACCAACTTGATTTTTCATTATGTTCCTTTCAATGTTACAATACATATTTATACATGTCGAAGCATCCAATACCATGGACCGAAAAACCATCACATCCAATACCATGGACCAAAAAACCATCGATGCAATACCATGGACTGAAAACCATCACGTCCAAAAAACATGTGCAAAAATCATCCACAAAACCATAGGTGGGTCCGCCCAACCTAACATAGGGTCCAAAACCAAAATTTTCCGGGGTGTTGCCCCGGATCCCATGAAGTGGGGTTACAGGTACCCCTCAAACCCCTTGTTAACTATATGGAAAGAATATAACACAACCCAACAAGTATATCGTCAAAAAATACTAACAGAATTTTTCTAGGGAAGGGTTTGGAAATGGAATTCATCAAACCTTGAAATGTAGAAGGTGCATTGGTAAGGCCAAAAGGCATGACCAAAAATTCATAATGACCCTCATGAGTACTAAATGTTTCTTTTGGAATGTCTTCAGTCTTCATTCTGATTTGATGATATCCTGAATGAAGATCCAACTTGGCAAAGTAAATTGATCCATGCAATTCATCCAGTAATTCATCAATGACAGGAATGTGAAACTTATCTTTAATAGTGAGCTTGTTGAGTTCCCTATAATCTTGACACATGTGCCATGATCCATCCTTCTTGTGCACCAATACTATTGGAGCAAAGAAAGAACTTTCACTAGGTTGAATTATACCAGCCTCTGGCATTTCTGCAACCATACGTTCAATTTCACTCTTTTCGGCATAGGGATATCTGTATGACTTGATGTTTGGAGGATCAGTCCCTGGAATCAGATGAATAGCATGATCATGATCATGAATAGGTGGGAGACATTTGGGAGTCTCAAATACCTTGGAATGATTTTCTAATGAATCAGGTTGCTAAAGGCGGACATCATGTTGGAAATTATCCTTTAAAGTCCCTATGAACAAATCAATCTATGCTCCTTTGGAATATTTTTTACCCTTATGTTCAATTTTTGGAACTCCTCAATGTGCTCCATTATTGAACCCTTTTGTTTGAGACTTATCAATTGGCTAGAAAAAGTGTTTCTTTTTGTATCCTCATAATGTGCTATCAATTCTTCCGTAAAAATTCCCCAAGTGATAATTTTTTTATGAGAGCAGAGCCATTGATAACATATAAACTGATTTGGTTCCAAATATAAAGTTACAATACGTACCTTTTGTGTATTTTGCACATTATTGAGATCGAAAAATTTCTCTATCTGTAATATCCATGTTGTGGGATCCTTGCCATCAAATTTCCTCATACTGATTTTTGGAATATGGTGGGTCTTCAATCCAACATTAGAGTCTATGGGATCATGATTAACATTTCTTTTGTTCTCATTATGATTTTCCTTTACTACCCTTTCACCATTACTAAGTATTTCTTGTAGAAAATTTGTCAATTCTGTCTTCAAATCTGCCATGCTTGTCTTCAAATCTGTCTTCAAATCGTCCATATTAGCTTCCATGCCCTTTATATTAGATTCCATGCCATTTATCTTAGCTTTTGTTAGCTTTTGTGAGAGTGAAATTTGCTGCACTTGGTCTTGTAATTTTGATATATCACGTAGCATTTCTTCCTCTTCTTCATGAGTCATGCTAGAGCTTTTAGGTTTCTTACTAGGTGTTTGAATTTTCTTTCCTCGGGGCATCAATTACCGATAATAATTCTCTACCATGCCCATGAATTCCTTCAAAATAATTTTTCAAACCAAGCTTAAGCAAAAATTTAAAAGGATCTACACACCATTTTTTACTTTGTAGGAGCTCGATATTGCCTCTAATGTATCTTTGTAATTTCCAATCAACCAGTTCTGAAATTGTGATCTACAATAGCCCTTTGTGTCCTCTTTCCAATTCCACCAGTTTGATCCAAATTGGATTCTCCAAGGAAGAGTTATGCCAAATCTCCCACAGCGACCTAATTATAGACTAGTTCAGTAGAGCGAACTTGTACGACATGCCACGTGTCCCAGTTTCAACCTTTGGCTCTGAGAAATATATATAAGAAACTATAGTCCATTCTCTTTATGTACCATCTTACGAAATTTCAATCTGATGCTTGGAGAGAAAGTTATGACAATTTCCCTCGGTCACCTGTTTGGAATGTAATTCAGGAGTCTGCAAAAAGACCAACTTCCTCAGATCATATCTCCACAAATATAGCACAAAAAGCTATGAAATTTGGAGCCGAGGTTCAATGCGATTTCGTGTCATATGGGTTTTTTTTCGCTTATGAAATGTTGCAGAAAAAAAATTATAGCGAAAATGCCACGATGACCTAGTTGGAGCAGCGAAACCCTAGTTTCCAAAGATCTGATACCAAATGTTATGAAGCCAGCTCACAGAAAGATAGAAAATATAGTTGAATGCCTTAGAATTTAGCCTCTTCGAGGGGGAAACCTCCTTTACATTACACAAATGAACAATTCTTGTATGATTCAAATGACGAAACCTCCTTTCTATATATAGGAATCTAAGGAGACACAATATAACCCGGCCGACCTAACAATAATAATATAAAACCAAAAAAATAACAATAGATGGATTTTATGGGGCATAGTAATAACAAGATGTGGACGATAGGGGCACAACAATATTAATAAGCGATACAACTACACTAGTAATGGGGTAATCTCTAGTATTATGCAGAATTTCCTGAGTATTGCGGCTCTGCAACTTTGTTAAGGTCAGTAGGGAATACTATGGTGGTTTTGTGAATATTTTTAGGGTTGATAGAGGGCACCATGCTGGCATCGGACCTCCACATTTCATCATCCTCAAGTGAGCTCTTAGGTAAGATTGTAAGGGTTTTTGCTATACCCTGAACTCAGTTTAATTTCCTCACTTAGAAGGAAAACTACTAAAGGTTACTTATGTTGCAAGTGTGCTCTTCGAGTGCTATCTGATTCCTCCAGCCAAATTGCAAAGCACGAGGAAGATCTTCCCTCTGAGGCAAGGGCTTCAGGTTTGTACTAAGAAATCCTTTGTTTCCTTTTCTGTTTTTCTTATAGAGAGGGTTAACTATCTCATGGAGACTATAGGTCTTCAGCTCTCCCTCAACTGGGTTGACTCTTTCTCGGATAAGAAAGAAACTTAAAATGTTTTTGGTCTTATATCTGGTTAAAAGTTTATTCACAAAATCCAAGGTTTAATCCTCTCGTTTACCCTTGCAGGTAAACCCTTTGTCCAGCATATTTCTTGAAGCATAGCTATGGAAGGAACCCTAACAACGAACTCATCTTCTATGTCTTCAGGTTGGTCTACCATGAAACCCTATGATGACATTGAAAAGGGGAATTTACTTCATTTGTTTGGTCTACTGTTGAGAGTCGTTAAGAGTTTTTAGAATTCATCAGATGAGAGGGTTTGTTGTCTTTAAGTCCATCTCGGACAAACCTTCACTGCATAAATAGTTTTTAGCTTTCCTTGAGAGGGTTTCATCGATGCACAACTTGGCTATTTTCCTTTCTGGTTGCTTATGCGTGCTCAAACTGGTTGCGCGATATCTTCACTAAATATTTATATTTATGACTCAAATGGTTTATAAATTATAATGTTGTACCTGGGATAATGTTTCTCTGTTTATTTGAAGTTTATTATTTCAATGGTTTCATTTAGTCTTTGCTGATATGAGGTCAGTTGGCTTTCAGACCTTCCTTCTGGATTGGACAAAGATCCAAAATGGACCATAATCGCTCCGTCACGATTACATATGTATTCAACATTTTGATTGACAATTAAATGAAAGAAAAATTTGATAGCTTTGGACTGATTTTCACCCTTCATATGTTGAAATGATTCCAATGTTCTTTAACTATAGAGATAGGGTTCCATTTGATTTATGCATTACATTAATATGGTTTATGGTTCTATTCTCAAATAGTTGTTGTTTCTTGTGATTCTTAAACTTATTTCTATTGCTATAATCTCAAATTTTCTATAAGAAGGAATTATCTTGCAGGAATTTTAAGGTTGTTTTCTCTATCATTGCTTGAGACACTAGTGCGTTGTTTATCTTATGTTCCTATGAATAAATAGTTAAAGTTTAGAATGAAATTAACAATATCAATATTTTTGGTCATTTGTTTAATAGATTGTATCATTGTGTTATCTCAACCAAGAGAACATAATCCTAATAAAAGGTAGAATATAATTACTACTTTTCCATTCTTAATACAATAGAATATACTTAAATGTTTAGCTATAACAATGATTTTCTATTCCTGGTTGAAAATAATGCCTTTCAAGGAATTAAATAATAAGCCCAGAGTTTGTCACTTATCTGCTTATGACTGTTTTAGGGTTGTACAAATACTTTCTGTTTTTCTAGAAGGTCTCACCAACCAGCCATCGACTTGGCAATTACATCTAGCATCCCCGTCCGAGCACTTCCTGCTCATGATAGTTACTAGGCATACGCAATTTGTTATCTTGGGCTTCAAGACTATTGTCCATCCTCAAGTCGCATACCAGTTTGACTGTTAGCCATAGTTTTGTTTCCCACTAGTTACTTGTGCCTAGCTGAAGGAGAAATCTCAGTAGCTTCTCCTCCCTTTCTTTTGTCCCCCTTTCCCCATTCTTTTCCCTCTTTTATGGAGAAAAGGTGGCAACTGTTTCTAACTGTCCAAGGAGTTATGTAACTATTTTCATTCAATTTTCTTAACAAACTATTTAAATTCTTTAAATAAAAATATCATAATATTTTGGCTTTTCCAACATTGAAATAAATGTCTTTGCAATAAAGGGTGTTACATGGATACCGTATGTTTATTGCTCAAAGGATTAATTGCTTGGTTGAATTAGGTAATTTTCACTTCAAACTCTCGTCACTATTCTCTAGTGGGCATGAAAGGATGGTACTTTGTTAATGGTTTATAGAACTTGAAAATATGGTATTGTTGGTAATGTTTTATTTTTAGTGAAAATTGTAGTTGTTTTTATTTGCGTTATTTTAATTTAGTAAAGAACAATATGTAGGAAGGTAGAGGATTAATTAGTCAAACTGTTGCAAGTAGTTATTTTTATTTTCATGTCAACTTTTACAAGTTGTAACGTAGGACAATAAACAATTTTTGAACTAAAAAATGTAACCAGCATAATGTAACCAACAATAGTTAGGAGAAAACAGTTTCCAGACAATTATTGAAAAGGAACATAATGCAATTGTAAGAGGTTCAACCTTTTGATAGGAAGAAATATAATAAAATATCTCTGAGCACACAATATATTTTCTAATATCTTGTAACTGTCTATATATCATCCTGTTAAATTTCCTGATACAGGGAAAGCACATTCTCTAGTTTTTTATTCCACATGCATGTACACATATATGATTCTATTTGTATTGATTAAAGCAGGTCAATAAATCAAAGCAAGCTTGGAAACATAACTACATAGTACGTTATAGAAATGAGGGCATACAGTTCCAAAATTTGTCAAACAAAAGAGCGCAGAGGAATCCTGGACGTTTTATTCATTTTGAGCATCAAAGATAGAGATAGGTCACAAGCATTTTGAAAGTAAAGGCAGACAAGTCACACAGGTATTTCTGAAGAATAAACCCTCTCTGTTTTTTTTAAAAAATAATCACAAAACCTTTGTTCTAATACATACAGTAAAAAAAACTCTATTCAAATATACATATAGTCTACGCAATAATGTTGTACAAGTTTCAATGAGTTTATCATAGCAAACAGGTTCAGAAACTCTAGCCATAATCCAAACCTATAGCAACTACCCATAAAATAAACAGTGCAAGTCTTTTGGATCTCGACTACATACTATGAGTTAGTCACAAGTCATCAAAACAAGCTACTGTAACCCTAGCCTATGGCGAACATAAAACAAGTGACAAGAATAATAAGGAGTTACCCTACCCGGGTCTAGCTAGCACACCGAGAAACTGAGACCGAAACCCTCCAGAATGAAACCACTTGCAATGATGGTGACCAAAAACAAGCATAAGCATTCTGTGGAAGAGAAAGAAGAGACAAAAAGAAAATATCAAGACAAGGGTTTGAACTTACCTTACAGAGATAGGGCACCTACATTGCAATCACTGAAGGTCACTCTACTCCTGAAGGAGTGAGTGAGTTAGACCAAAGCGTGAAGACGAGAAAGGAATCATAGTAGGGAATGAAGGCTTACCTTGTTATTGCAGAAGAAACCAAAGCCGAAGTCCCTGAGACCGGAACTCATCCACGAAACAGAGAAATGTAACTAGGGAACTCAATCAATAGTTTGACTGAAGAATTCAAGACAAGAGCAGTCACATAGTCTAGCGAAATAACTAATATTAACCTTGTACACAGAAAATTTCCAAATTATAACAAGAAAGCTACTGTCCATAACTTAGCAGAGAGATTAATCACCAGGTAGAGAAACAAACCAAGGGAAATGAGTGTCAAATAAGAGTCCCTTACCAAACGGAGAAGCCGAATAATTTTCCAGGTCAAAAGCCGAGCCAGAGTACTAGAGGCGGCATAACATTTTAGAGAGAAAATCGCACAAAAGAACCATATTGCGAAACCCTCAACCTCAACAACTCCAAGAAGCAAAATGACTAGGAGATAGGGTTTGAGGACCTCTTACTAAAGTGGGAGTGAAGTTTTTGAGGAGTGTACACTTGTCCAATAACCAATAGCATGGGTACAAATCATAAGTATCGGAACCTAAATCAATATTAAATCATTGTAATCAACCACGAATGAACAAATATCACATTTAATCAAAATGCTCATCATTTAAATCCATTCATAATCCTTTTATTAACATTGGTAAGTGCGAAAAGGGGGCTAGACCCATCTAGTGGTATCAAAGTAGGAAATTTAAAGTGCTAGGATATGGAAGTTGGAAGACGAGGATGTGGGAGAGGTGTGTGTAGAGTAGCAGATGAAGGACTGAGGGAAGAAATAAGGATCCTTACTACTCGTTTTGCCGCAGTGGAAGGAGGAAGGTAAAGCGATCTAGAAATAGGAGATGACAGCGAGGAAGAAGCCACAGTTACAATAGATAGATTGAATGAGGAAATACTAGAGATGAGGTTGTTGAGGTCGGTTCTATTGGCTAGCAACAAGCCCAGATCGGAGATTCCTAATTACGATGGTAGCCTTTCCATAGAAGTTCTGTTGGACTGGGTAAGTGAGTTGGAGAAGTATTTTGAAAGTGAAGAGGTCAGCGAGGACCGGAGAGTCAAGTTTGCTGCAACGAAGTTGAAGGGACACACAGCCCTGTGGTGGGACAATGTCCAAGCTGAGAGAAGAAAGATGAACAAGTTACCAATAAAGAAGTGGTCAAGGATGAACCCTTCGTCGAATGGACATAGAAACTACATTCCTCCATGACATGTTACAAGAATAAGTGTATGTTGAGTAACCACAGGGATTTGTAGTAGAGGATCAAAAGACACATGTTTGCAGATTGAAGAACATATTTTATGGTTTGAGCCAAGCCATAGAGCATGGTATGCCGACATAGATAGTTACTTGATGAAGCTAGGACTCACAGGAACCAATGTTGATCCCAACTTCTACTTCAAGGAAGTCCAAAATATCTTGTTGATTTTGGTCCAAACACATTTTGGGATATTTGAAAGGGATTATCACACTTCATCTGAGATATTCTACTGTAGGTGTTTGATTTCATGGATAAAATGATGCTAACTGGGCACAAAATTTTATTGAGAGGAAACCTATGTATGGATTTTGTTTTAGCCATGGATCTTCCATAATATATTAGATGAGTAACATGCAGAATTCTATAGCAATGATTATCGTCGAGGTAGAATATATTGACTCTAGCATAGCTAGATGCGAAGCAGTTTGGCTAAGGAAGCTCTTTGGAAATCTATTTCAGCAGGTCTTAGACACTACATTGATATATTATGAAAACAAGAGTGGGATATGTCTAGTATAGAATATATTATTCCATGAAAATTCCAAGCACATTGAGATTTGATATCACTTCATTCGAGACATGGTGAAAAGAGGAGTCATCCGACTCGATAGAATATCGACAAAAGAGAAGATTACATATATTTTCACCAAGGATTTATTGAAAGGGATTTTCTTCGTCTGTAGAGAGAACATTGGACTGATGGATGTGCCCCTTATTGATAAGGGACATTTCTAATCCAGGACACTGATCAAACTCTTCCCTTGTGTTTGAGTTCCTAAAGTGAGGATTTGAGATAAAGGGCTCCTAGGGTTGATGGATCTCTGGACAATAGGGTTTTGATTCTATATGTCACCCATAGGGTTGGAGTAGCAGCTCACCCTATCTTGGTCTTTGCAGAGTATACCCCATTTAGAACCATACCCACAAGCTATGCTTCTTGGGATTGTCCCTCCATGTCTGGCAAGAAGGTTGAGGAGACGTCGAGGTCTGTGATCCTTACCTCTTTGTAAGTTAGGTATCTTTTCCAAGATAGGATTATGATGTAGGTGTTCCACCACATGACTCTTAAGGGTCATTGCTGGGAAGATCAATATGAAATAGGATGGGTTGAGTAGTAGCTCCCCTAAATCAGCTATTGCTCAATATGGGGTTGTAGTAGTAGATCCCCCATGAAATTCCTAGTAGTAGCTTGCTGACAGATATTTCAGGTAGTAGCCCACTAACAATGATTCTTGGTAGTACCCTGATGGATGGAGGGTGGTAGATTTTTCGCCCTAGTGATTCTTCTTCTTTATATTCGAGAATGTTTCAGAAGATAGAGTTGAGAAAAGATGGGACAAAAGCTGACATGATGGCATATTAATAGATGGACACATTTCGAATGGTTGAACCTTCCGTAGTTAAGAGAGAGTGTTCAAATATCAAACTATGGTCAAATTCCTCCTTGGAAAACTCATATTATGGGGACGATTATGGAACTGAAATCCTCTTTTTGAGACGATCAAAACAGACCAAAATATTACCTCATTTGGACAAGAAGAAGTTGGATTTTGAATTTATGCACCCTAATATGCACATTTGGACAGGTTGGCCTCAACATCAAATGGACATTGTTGAACACCCATGGAAGCCTATAAATACAAGTCACCTAGAGCTTATTTTGACATCACCAACCAAAAATATTATTATATTATCATTTATTGGTTTACATAGGTATGAAGAAGGGTCAAAAAAATAAGTTTGTAAAGGTCTGAGATTACGGAGTGTTTGGCTCGTAGTTGATTTAGGGTTTTTAGGCTATATTTGCAGGTTTGTCATAGAGATTTTTTTGCTATATTTGTTAGCACATAGGCATAAAGGGATCATTTGGGATCCTATAGTTGCTCTGACAGCCCCTCATGCATGCGACTGGGAGTTTGATTGAAGTTGACCATTAAGCAAAGTTATCTACAACTCATCGAAGACTGGAGAAGTTGTCTATGATATAATATGACATTGGAAACTCTTTTCTGAATGTTATTGGGTTATATTTGTGACGATATTGTATTGGGCTCATGTTAGTCTATGCTGAAAATTTTAGTACAATCTAATGAAGAATAATTTCAAAGGGTTTACCCCTACTGGATTTTTTCCTTGGTCATTGACCAAATTCGGTGTCTCTTGTTGATGTGTTGATTGTGTCATTTTCCCTTTCATTTATTGGCCTATATTTGATTATTATTGATGAATGGAAAGACTAATTTCAATTAGAAATATTTCTAATTGAATTTTGGAATTGAGCTAAAGTAATTGATACAATATTGAACAATATGAAAATGAACATTTCCTAGAGACTACGGATCCTAGAACTTTTATAACCTGGAGAAATTTCCTTAAATGTTTAAAATGTTGTTGAAATGAATATAAAAAAATAATAATATCATTTATATATAAAATGAGACAATCAAAGTATGGTTTTAGCATGCTATCGATTACCCTTTCAAATTTCATTGGTGCATGCTTTAGTCCAAAAGGCATCACATTCCACTCATAATTCCCTACAAGAACATTGAATGTAGTTTTGAATCTATCCTCTTCCTTGATAGCTACTTTCCAAAACCTTGAGTTTAGGTCAAACATAGAAAATATTTTATCTCTAGAAATCCTATTTATAATGCTAGAGTTGTTGGGAAATAAGATATGTATCATCGTTTATAACCCAGTTCAATGGTTTGTAATTTATGACAAGTCTAGGCACACCTATAACTTGTTCTAAATGGTTATTTACATAGAATCCATAACAACTCCAAGGCCTCTTGGATTCTCTGGTTAGTCCCTTTTCCAAGATTCCCCTTATTTATTCTTGACATAACTCCTAATATTCAATATTTATTATGATGGCTCTGCTCTTGCATGGTTTACCTTCATAGGATTATTTGTATGGGATTTCAATTAAATGTTTTCTCTTTTTCCAAATTACAGTAGGAATTTGAAAATAAAATTAATCTTTAAATTGTTTCTATAATCCTTGTATTTTTTCTTTCATCTCTTACTTTTACAACTTCTCTTCAATCTTCAAGTTGACTTTGAATTGTTTAAGTCCTTGGATCTTTTTCTATTCATTCTTTATATTTTATGCCACTGGGACTAGTGTTGACAATTGTGTAGTGGATACAAATGAAAGGATAACCTTGGTCCCAACTCTATCTTTATTCATCCCTAAAATAGATGGAATTGTTATGAAGTATCCCACTTTCCCATCTTTTTCTCTAGTAGACCCATGAGGTTTTACTACTACAAGAAAAGGTGTCCCTAAGATGCGAGCTCTGAGATGTTTGCAAGTGAAAATTTCAAATCAAGGCAATAGTGATCAAAACATAGGGTTACCTTTGGAACTTCATAATCGATTTTCATTGATGTCTTCCCTAGTCCAGCAATAAAATGGTTTGAGTGAACCCAATAAAGAGCATAGGAAATATTTCTTTATTAAGAATATTTAGGTCAGAACCTAAATCTATCAAAGCTTTCAATTTGAAACTATATCCTTTGATTGTTAGCTTAATGAGGATATGGTACATTTGGTGTTGGATATAAGGTATCCTCATTGCATTTATCCTTGAATGTGTTGAGTATAAAAAATTTTGATATTTGGATTTTCTTAAAAGTCATTGAAAGCGAAAGGCAGTTGGTCAAGTTTCCTGAGCTTTGTTTTGAGATCTTTCAGTTCCTACCTATCCCATTCATCTATGTGGAAACTTTGTTCTAAGGCTTCTATTTTTTCCTTATGTTCTACTACTTTTCTTTTCAATTTATTTATTTGTTTCCCCAAATCATCTATTGCAAGTGGTTGTATACTCTCATTACTATTATGCCTTATAAATGATTTTTTATTTCTCTCAAAACATGCATCAACAAAATGTGGATTTCTAATATGGGCATTAGGAATTTCTGAGGACTTATAGGATTTTTCCATTACCTTTAAAAATGAGTCCAAGAGTGTTGTCTTCATATCTTCTTCAGATAGGGTTTTGATACGTGCTAGTGTTTGGGCATCTCCATCTCTTCCTTAGCCATACAATATTTTAGCTTTTGAGCAGGTCTTGATTCTTCATACATGTCATCTTATTCAATATTCTTAGTGATGATTTCACTGCTGCAATTACAAACATCTCGATTTGTGCAAGAAAATCCATTAGTAATCAACAAAGCTTCTTATTCAATATTAGAGAAATTTTCTGAATCGGTATCAAATTATGAAGTTTCTATGCTAGAATTGCACACCTTCATTTAAGATAAGAAATTATTCTCTTTTAATATGAAAGGGCCTATGTGGGCATTCGTTTGTGTTGTGCCTATTCGAGCCACATCTATTACAATGGATGGTAGATATTTGTTGATAACATTCATCCCTTTTCAATTTCCTTTTATAACTTTCTTTCGATTTATTTTCTTTTCCTTTTTTAAAGGCTTATCCTTGTGGGCACATATTCGTTGCATGCCCCATTGTTTCATATAGCTAACAAATGAAATTTTGTCTACCTTTTATTTTTTATGTTCTTAATTTTATGTCCTCGAGACTGTAGTAGTGGGTTCTTGGGACTATACTGAACTTCCTTTTCCCTTTTTGGGAAAAATATATTGATTTTTTATTTGTATTACGAATTTTCTTTGACTATTGAAAAGAGACATAATTAGAAAGTAGCATTATACTATTGAAAGGGAGTTGTAACTATGCAATATATCTCTCCCCATGTGTATAATTCAAATGATTATTTGAAAATTTCTTATGCTTTAGGATATTCCACAAACTTACTAGGTAAGGAAGCAAGATATACCTATTTCCATAGTGTATTTTCGTTGTCATTCACTTCATAAATTATGTGCATCCATTCTGTGTGGCAATAATCCTATTGTATCATTTTATTGCACTTTATGTTCATGAGGATGATTGTATGTTTGTCTATGTTGGAAATAATACTGAGAGGGGGGGGGTGAATTAGTATTAGTAAGTCAATTATTTTTCATTTCCAAAATTTGATTCATATATGCTACTCCAGTTAATGGAACTCACGTGTATATGCAACTGTGTTTAAGGAAACTAGTGTATATCCTGCAAACTTATGATTAAGTTAACTCATCGAATGTTGATCTTTAATTAGTGCATCAGAGCCATATAAAGTAACCAGGTGCAGTAAAAATAGAACAGACAATCACACGTATGAACACAAGATATATGGTGGAAACCCAATGTGGGTGAAAACCACCTACTACAATCATCTCTATCTTTTTAATAATAAGAAACTTATTTTTACAATTTTTGTACTGTTGCAGACTTATACCAGTATGTAGGCTTCTACCTTTAGAAGGCTACAACCCTCACTCAATCTCCATCTTCTCCTGGAAGGGAGCTACAAGCCCCCTAGCTCTTGTACTAGCTGATATGTTTACTAGTATGTAGGTTCCAGCCTACGAAAGGCTACAACCTTCTATCTTCTTCCAGGGACCACGTTTCATAAACTTTCAAATTGGATGCGTCAATAACATCATTCAATGAAAATATATCTACATCAACTGATCTCCTTTGCACCAACCACAACTAAATCAATCAATCACTTTGATAACCTTTCAATCTAATCGTTCAGAATGTTGTAACCAAAAAATATTAACTAGAACCCAAGCCAAAACCTAGAAATTTGCAACAGCAAACAGAAGCAACTAAAACATATTTTATAAGGTATACGTTACTCCGATGTGTCGAACTTGAATGCATAGGCTCTTTTCTAAAGGTTAACCTGCATATAGATCTACAAATCAAACTTAATATGTAGACGTTTTTTTGATATGCAAAACCAGCGTGTATACATGCCTTTTCTAAAGTGAACCTATGTACATATCTGTAAATGATGATTTAAATATTACAAAAATTCCAGAGTTTAGTTATACCCATATCATCATATCTACAACATGCGCCAGTTATTCAGATAAATGATAAAACCATATAAAGATACTTCACTTCAAGCCTTAAGGTCTTGACCCATCATTAGATCTTATCTTTCATCAAGCGCTAAGCTTCATCCTTGGTTCAAATCTAGATATGTATTGTAACCCAATAACCTATAATCTAGATATTTCTTATCATTAGATATTCAATGCTTGAGTTTTCTAGCCTAATGATCTTCTTCTCCTTATATAGTGTTAGGCCTTTCTCAATACCATGTTCCAAAACCACTTAGTACCAATACCATGGACCAAATACCTAGGATCAATGCTTCGGACCAGATACTTTGGACCATTACCATGGATCAAAATACTATGGGCCAAATACCACCGACCAAAACTTGGATTTCCAACATGTACGTGCCTTTCCTTCTGTGAAACTGCATGTGTACGTAATACACACTTTTTTGTCTATTAACCTGCATGTATACACTACTTTGCCAAGGTGAACCTATGTATACTTGTCTTTCCTCATTATGTGAAGTTTGATTTGTAACTCTGAGTTGTTAACCTACTGAACTGTACTCTATCATCTAAGTGAGTTGCCATCAAGGACACTTGTGTCAAATTTGAGTCATAATGCCAACAGTTTGTTATTTCTAGTTTTGTCCCAAACCAATGATCTAGTATAAGTGTGGTCACATCACCTAGCATGTTGTTATGAGGGGTCCCGTATTATTTTAGAACTATATCATTAGCTTCATCTTTCATAATTTCCTTTTCACTTTTTTTTTCTCTCATGGTAGGAGAACATTCCATTACCACCATTTTTCTAATGTTCATGTGAAGCATTCGGTTAATGATTGCATGCTTATGTTTCTAATTTGTTTTCCATGCACATTAATCTATATAACACAAACAACATATTAATCATTTGCTTCATTTGGCCTACTAACATATTGTCAATATTCCATTCATAATAATATTCATCTACAAAATATTGAACTTTAGGAATTTTTCCCTTCCGATACAAATCCAACGTTGGTGGCCTAAATGAATGAGGTGGCAAAGGTTCTATAGATGTGAGGACATGAGTTACTAATGTATTTTTTTCTCTTCTGGTGGACGCACTGCTTATTCTTTGGGAAACAAGTGAGGAATTTTTTCAGTTGTGGGAGCATAAATATTTTGGACAGGGTGAGTGAATAAGTGTATCAGAGGGATGGATTTGTTCTTTTCTTTATAGATTCTTGAAATCTTTTCTTCAATTCCTTCTGTCTTCGCATCAATATTTGTAACAATTTTCCCTACTGCAGAGAAAGTTTCTTCTAATCCTTCTGTTCACTCCTCTCTAAAGCTTTTATTAGTACTTTTATCTTTTATAACCATTTTTTTTCTCTCCAACTTCGTCTTTTATCTTTGTGACTTTTATATTTAAATTATTCATTCAGGATATGACTAAATTATCTAAAATATTCTCTAAAAGATGGGACATCATATTCTACACAGGACAATATGCTAGCATAGATATTCATTGCAATATTGAAGACAAAATTCCAGAAAAACTCACTGTAATGAATCTCACATAATATGAAACAATTATCATAATTTCTATAATAATCACAATTGAATTGAGATAAAATAGTCGTGTCTATTCTCGAATCGATTCTTATAAATTTGAGAATTCCATGTGTAAGTTATCCTTTTTGAACAGAACTAAAAATATTTCACATATTTTTCACACATAAGTGTATCGATCTTGATCTGCCAATATTAATTGTAAAGCGAGTGGAATAATGGTCTACGGAAAATGCAAACACACATCTAAAATAAATAATGCCATGATCTTAATTCAGAGATGAGTTAAAGGAGTATCTATAATGAACAAGATCTTATATCGTTTAGCGATATGTTATGATCCAAATGCACCAAAATCCTTCGAAGAGAATCCCTATGGTTATTAGAAACTGCTATTCAAATACAATGTTTTGTGCTAAGAATATGGGAATATGATGTAGTGCCAATGAACAATAAATGATGCACTTGTGTTTAATGTTAGTATCATATCCCCATCTTCTCAACACATAACACTGTAATTGATAAAATGAAAATTTTGATCAATGAAGAGGATGCCAATGACAAATATGATGATACCATGGCCATTGAGCAATGTTCATAGCAATAACACACTATCAAAGCACTTGCATAATTGGAAACGCTATGAAATAAATCCATATTTCTTTTCACAATGCTCAAGTGTAAACCAGTTTCCGTGAGTAATGTACTTATAGAAATTTACAATTTGTTTACTTGAAGCAAGAAAGTATTTAAATAAGTCCTACTAAAGCTAGAAAGGTGTTTAATCTTTTCTATATTCAAGCTTCTCTGATCCATAATGAATTAAGCAAAGTCTTTTGGTAGAAATCACATGAGAGTTTTTTTTTGGCCGACGCATTTCAAACCAACATGTGTGGTTCATCATCAGGACCAAATGAAGAGGCAGACAATGGCACAGGGTTAAATAGAGAGCAATTTAGAGACATAATTTCAAGAAACGACTATATTTGAACAATAATGTTTAAATGAAATATTATTTATTAATATAAAAAAACAAATATTAATTAAGTAACATCTATATTAAACGCTAGTTTTTTGAAAAAAGATTTAAATAATGATATTATTCATTGATTTATTAAAATTATAATGCGTAACAACTATATTAAATGGTTGTTTTCGAAATAAATTAAATAATTTCTTAAAACTATATAACTGTTCTTGAAAAAATATTTAAATAATGATATTAGATAAAATTATTAAAATATTAGTATGTAACAGACCATATAACACGGCTAGTTTTTTGAAAAAATATTTAAATAATGATACTATTTCATTAATTTATAAAAGAGTATTAAATAGGTAACAGCTATACTTAAAAGGGTGATTTTGAAAAATAATAGTAAATAATTATATTAGTTTATTAAAGTTATATTAATATGTAATGGCTATATTAAATAGCTAGCTTTTGAAAAATAATATTTAAATTAAGTTATTAAAACCAAATATTACTAGTTTTTGAAAAATATTACTAGTGTTTAATTTTACAATGATTTTCCTTGTGCGAAACACATATTAAAGATTATATTCTAAATCATAGAAGTTATAATAGTCAATTGTAAATAAGTATTTGAAAACTATTAAAAAGAGATAGAATTAAAAAATTTCATTATGTAGCCCCTATTCACCTACAATAACATATAGTAAAAACCATGCACAATGAAAATTAAAAATTTTAATCATTATGTTGTCCCACAAATACCCTGTCCTTAGAAAAGATTCATAGTTTTAAAATCAAAGATCTATGCAACACCATGCCTACAAATACTTTATAGTCCACACATTAAAATATTCATACAAAGAAACATAATAATATTCCCCCCTCTCCTACACATACCCCTTCATACGATATATGATTAGGAAATGTGTAAAAGTATTAGATTTTTTTTGGAAATAGGTAAATTATATTGTAAGTCATAAAAGTTACAGCAGTCAATTGTAAATGAGTATTTTTAAAGCATAAATGTGTATGAAACTAGCTAAGCGCAAGTGATTGCGTGTTACTACATATGGAAAAGAAGTAGAATTATCAAATTGCATTATACACCACCCATTATATTGCACAAAGTGAAAATAAAAACACCGAACAATGAAAATTAACAACTTTAATCATTATGATTCTCCTGCAAACACCCCGTCCTCTACAAAAATTCATAGTTTGAAAAGAAAATCTCTACGCAATTTCTCTCCCACACATATACGATACTCCACACATTAAAATCTCTACATAATGAAACATACTAATATTCCCCATTGTAAACATTCATATGATATACGATCTGAAAATTTGTAAAAGTGTTAGATATGTTCAAGCAATCGACAAGAATACACCATCTCTCAATAGTAGAATCTGCACACAATGGAACATAATAATATTCCCCATTCCCCTACAAATACCTTCATATGAATGTAATCATAGTTCTCCTGAAAACACCCCATCCTAATTTCATATTTGCCAAAAAAATATCAACACTGTCAAAACTCCACATAATGGAATATCCTGCAGATACCCTCTCTTCCACAAGGATTCATTTCTAGCAATAATTCTCAAACCAATAGTGAATTAATTGATTAATTCTATTCTTTGCACACACTTATTTTGTACATTTTTCCTTCACATAACCACCTTCAAACAACCACATGCTTCCTTCACACAACCACCACTATAGAATCTTGACCTATTAACTTTTAGCGAGACCAAAATAGAAAGAGATCAAAAAGCATTACTTGATGTTGATTTAGTAATGCAGATCAAGAGTGTATATCCTGGCAAAATCATAACATTGAAATTGACAATATTGATCATTTTGCAAAGGTACATAGCTCAAAAATAAAAATCTCCAAGAAATTGCTCTCTTGCATAAAATTCATAATCCACAGAGTAAACCCTTCGCACAATGAAACATGATAATATTCCCCATTCTCCCACACATACCTTATCCTTTGTAAAAAATCATATGATATATGATCTAGAAATTTATAAAATCATCTCCGCACAATGACTTATGTAGCCTGTCGCTGCCAACATTCAAATGACCACAACATTTCTCCTCGAGAAGAGAAACTTGTCATTCTACTCCTCGCAGAGAGATGACAATTGAATTAAAAAGAAGCACCTAAAATTATTTCCTAATAACATTCCAATCATTCTCATCGCTATCTAGATACAATGTCATCAATGCAATATTGACAATGTACAACCAAGAGAAGTGACACTAACAAATTTAACACAATCAATATCTAAATACAAATAAATTACGAAAACTGATATAATAATAATGACAATTCATCAAGCAGTCAACATTATTTCCTAATCACAGTTTAATCGTCCTTAGCATTATCTAGAGGCATTGTTATCTAGTCTAGATTTTTAACCATCGTAGTGCATTCAATGCAATATTCACAACGGAAAGTCAGCGAAACTGATTTGATCATTTCACTAATAAATTATGTAATTATAAAGGAGATATAGAATATGAATTTCCAAAAAAAAATTAATAAAGATTCAATACAATTAAGAGAAAGCTCTTTTCCATTTAATTTTGAAAATATTCAATGCTAATATAGCCATGTACACGTTTTATATAGTCTCTCTCTAACTCTTCTTACATTATTTGTACGAAATACAACATGTTTACTCATGCAAAATTTCTAATTATTAATTCACTAATATCTTTAGTATTCATCCCTCTACATATCCGTTTCATTAATAATTTTAATTTCTAAAAATGAATATTATTATTTCCTCTCTCAACAATTTTTCCAACTTTCAAAGTTTCTTGTTACATTTCTAACTTTCTTGATTCTTTCATGTCATATTTCATTTTTACGTATATTTTTACCCTCGATGATCACTCTTATGAAATGAATGTAATTATTTTTGTAAGAATATTACTTTCATACATTTAATTTGAATACAATGAAAAGGAGATCTTTCTTGAAATATTGAATATGCATCAACATTAATATTGATACAAATATAACTAGTACCAGTGGTGAGGTTATGATCATCAATTCAAGTAGAAATTATTATGGAATGAAAAAAACCAATATCACATGGAAACCTTCTATATTATCTACATTCTATTTACTCATGGTGAGAGGCCAGAGGCTATTGGGATTTGAGGATTGCATGTACTTATAACATGCCCCTTAGTTATACCTTGTGAGTTACTTCATATGGCCTACCCTCATGGAAATGTGTAATTTCTTTATCATGTATTAACCTCACCTTAAAATACTTACACATGTATAAGATTAATTAACAATAAAAATATATAATATAATAAAAATTAAAAAAATATTATAAATATATAATATAATATATATATATATATATTCATACACATTTACATATCCAGAACAAATAGCTCAATTTTCCAACAAGTTTTAAATTATATTATCATGTTCACAACATCATATTCAAATCGATAAATCATGTGTTATCCACAAATTAGGTTTTTAATTTAAATCACTTTACATTACATATTCATATGGTTCTCCATATCCACTTGAGAGGTCATTAATAGATATGTATAATTAGATTACCTCAACAATACAAATAGTATATATCCACCATCAAATCATGTCATTTGTTCATACAACTAATCAAGTTATCCAATTACATTAAGTAATTATTAATATGTTAATGATTCATATATGTTCATGATTCATATATAGTCATAATGTGTAGAATTATTAGATGACTGTATAATTCAAAGGTGTACCAAGATCAATCTAGTCAAAGCACATCAATCAATCTAGAATGTATTGAATTATTATTGTAAATTATAGTGAAAAGAGAGGCATTACAATACTAACAAATGATCATTATTTGATGAAGGAACATTTTTGATACTCTCATAATATGATTATTTAATAAAAAATAACATGAAAGTATAAAAACATATATATTAGTCATTTTTAAAAAAGGTTAAAGTTAAATTATTCCAAATTTAATCAAAATAATATTTTTGGAAATAACAATGTGAATATTGATAATGAAAATGGGATCATTTATGATATGCACATGATATGGAAAGGTTACATGCATTTAAAATAGAACATCAAAATTAGAATTTATATCATTGTTAAGGTATATATCCTTAAAATGATATAATATACTTGGTTTCAACATTTCTTGAATATTTTTCAAATCAAGTCTTTTATCAATAACTACAAATATTTATTGCAAGTGGTATTTATCTTTGTGTAAGAGAAATTATCTCTATAAAATGTTATAATTTATAATTGATATTAAAATTTTTGAAAATTGTTAAGTAATGTGGGTGTCTAATAAAATGTGTAAGTATGGAATGCTAAAAATTTAATATGCTATATTAATGATAATATATTTATGCCCTCAGGCACTTCCATCTGGGACGAACTCTCGTAGCTGTGATTCTACACAATTATTCAGTGTCATATCTATTGTTAGAAAAATTAACAATGGTCTACCATTGATCCATTAATGAAGAAGGTATTATATACTATGTGTGAATTCGCCTATGTTAATGCAATGAATCAAAAAGACTTCGAATAACATAAACAATTAAACCCTTGAAAACATATTAAAACGCATCAATGTAACAGAATTTAATAATGGAATTCACCAAACTTCCTGGCTATGTCTCCTGGTCCATCCACTTCCGGTGTTGACCTCTTTATTTTGTCTTCAAAATGTTGATACATGCATGAGCTCAAAAACAGTCTCAAATGAGAAAATAGATGTCACCACTGCATCCAACTCAAAATTCTGAGTCAGTGGAGTATAAACTCAATCATATTTGGCCACAACGACCTCCGAACCCCCTGAAAAGTAAAAAAACACCTCTTCCTTTAGCAATACCACCTCTGCCTATGAAATAACACCTCTGCAACTAAAATCTACCTTGGAATTTTTGTTGGTGATTTCATCCTTGTTTGGTTCGACACCTGCATATAAAAATTTAGGTGGCTTGGTTAAAAAGCTCCACCATATGACAAGTTGGCTAGCAGACTTATGTAAAAGCCCTATTATACAATGGTTTAGGGATGGTCGGCGGTTCAAACCTCCACCCGACCCTTCCGCCTTAACCTTTGCTTTACATTAATATCTATATGATATATATTTTGTGATGCATGTGGGATTTTTTATATAGTTTTTTGTATGATATGGTTTGGACATGCGATGAAAACCCGCAGTTTATTCAATATTTAATGCCGAGGGACCGACGGTCATGGGGTTGACCCTAACTGTCCGGCCCTTTTTCTAGTGGATCCAACCTAAAACCTTAAATATAATATATTTTACAGAATGAAGAATCAACTCCATAGGTCATCCAATGAGCAGAATCCAACGAAAAATTCGGAATTCGAGAGGTTATGGGTTCGATCCTCCCTAACCCCCAAATTTTGAGATTTGCATGTTGAGACTGAGAAAATCCGGGCTACCACGTGTTACCATTGGATTGCCCCATTTCAACCAATCAAAAACTGGCATGTCACCTTCCTTGTTGATGTCATCAAAACCATGTGGTGCATTCGTGGGATGACACATGTCCTGCTAATGCAAGAATTGAATTGTTGACCGTTGACCAGTTTGACTTTAACTTTTTGACTTTTTCTACTAGTTTTCTTGAAGCTTTGACTGGCCTTAACTTCTTCATCCGAACTTGGATTTCACACCGTTCACACCATTGGAATCGAAACTTCGAGCACTTCGACTTGATAGAACTTTTAACTAAGTTTGAAGACGTTGATTTGGACGCAAAACTGGGTCCATTTTGGATCACTCCTCCCCACTGGAAGCTTTTTGACCACCAAAAGTTGCTTTCAGTTATCGAGTAGGTGAGGATAAATTTTCTTCACTTTTCCAATCTCTATCCATCATGATTTACCTGGATTTATACCTTTGAGTCCAACTCAAAGATACTAAACATTTCCCTATTGCAAAGTTCTTATCCTCCTGTCAAGAACTGTGTCCTCCTGTAGCTCATTAAGATACTCAGGCAAAAGGTCTTCGATGGAAGGTAGTTGACCTTGCTCTTTGGGATCTTCAATCAACCAAGGTTCCTGCAATCTCATGTTTACAACATTTATGATAGAATAGAATTGCATATAAGCTGGTAGATCTAAGTGGAAAGAATTTTCACCAAGTTTATCAAGTATTTTGAAAGGATCATATCTAATTGGTTTCAACTTTTTATATTCCCCTTGCAGTCTTTCTCTGCTGATGTACAACCATACTTTATCACCAACTTGAAAGCTATGATCAACTCGATGCTTGTCATGCTATGCTTTATACTTTGCTTGGCTTCTTTCCAATTGTTCATGTACTACCTCATGAATTTCCTAGATTTGTTCAATGAAATTTGTTTCTTTGTCCACATCACTGTGTCCATAAAATACTATCTCTTTAACAAAGAAAAAATCCAAGGGAGACTTTGGTGTAAAACCAAAACAAGTCTCGAAAGGAGATCTCTGAGTATAAGAATGTTTTGCATGGTTGTAAGCATGCTGCACATAACACAAATGATCATCCCAATATTTGGGGTGCTTGCCACAATATCCTCGAAGAAACTATATCACTGTCATGTTGACCACTTATGTCTAACCATCTATTTGTGGATGAAATGTCGTGCTCTTCTTTAACTTTGTGTCCATTAACTCCCATAGACTTGACCAAAATTTCCCGACAAATCGAGAATCTCGATCTGATACAATAGAAGTGGGTAACCCAAAATTAACCCATAAATTTTGCAGTTTGTTCAGCTATTACCTATTTATTACATGGTGTCAAAATACACATTTTGTTGAACCTATCCACAACTATATACAAATAATCATGACTCTTTCTAGACTTTGGCAATCCCCCAACAAAATCCATGGGAACACTTTCCCAAGGATGAGAAGGAATTGGGAACGGAGTATACAAGCCTAATTTTTTATTACCTGGCTTTCTTGTAGCACACATAGTATGTCCTTTAATATATCTAGAAACTGTCTCATTCATTCGTGGCCAATAGAAAAATCTTTGTAATTGTGCTACTATTTTACTTACACCAAAATGATCTGATATGAGAGAAGTATGTGCTTCTCGAATTATGTTAACTCTTTCAGTTTGTGAAATGCATAATTTTCCCAAATGATATAAGAGTTTTTCCTTTATGTAATAATCCAATTCTTCTACCTACTTGCCATCACTTAAAGTTGCATATACATCCTTAAAATCTATGTCTTGAGCATATTGTTCTATGTAACTTTCGTCAATTATTAAATTATGCTTAATTATTATGGATGCATTTATGATTGGTCTTGATAATATATATGCAACCTTATTATGTATGACCTTCTTATATCTGATAACAAGATGAAATTGCTGTAAGAAACCCATCCACCTGTAATGTTGTGATTGTTGCAATTCAGTTTGTTTGTGTAAATATTGAAGTGGTTGATGATCTATGTGTATGATTGTTTCTTTACCCATTATGTAATGTTTCCACTTTTTAACACTTTGAACTAATGCATATATTTATTTATAATATGTAGGATAATTAACTACTACTGATATGAATGTCTCATAATGAAAGTATATAGGTTTTCCGTGCTGCATCAACACTGCCCCCATGTCATATTCACTTACATATGTCTTGATCTCGAATGGATGCTGAAGATCTGGTAGTGCTAGTACTGACACTGTACTGATCCTTTTCTTCAATGTGTCAAAGGATTTTTACTATTTTTCTCCCCACCGAAACACCTATTTCATAATTGTCAAAGCATGTAAAGGAGATGCAACCAAAGAAAAGTTAGCAATAAACTTTCTCCAATATTGTGTTGCCCCTAAGAAACTTCTAACTTCTATAGCAGTATTGGGCTTAAGAAAATTTACAATGACTTCGACCTTATAGGGATCTATCTCCAATTCACCACCCCCTACAATATAGTCTAGATAATTCAAATATGTTCTACCAAATTCACATTTTGACAGTTTTGCATAGAGATTTTCTCTTTTTAAAACATCTAAAATCTTCTTTACATGCTTAACATGTTCATCCCATGTTCTACTAAAAACAAGAATATCATCTAAATATACTATTACAAAATCATCAATGAACAATCTAAATACATCATTCATGACTCGCATGAATGTGGCTGGAGAATTAGTTAAGCCAAAAGGCATAAACATCCATTCATAGAGTCATTGCTTCATTTTGAAAGTAGTCTTCAATACATCCTATTCTGCAACTCTGATCTGGTGGTAACCACTTCGTAAGTCCAATTTAGAGAAGTAAACGACATGTTTTAACTAATCTAACAAATCATCAATATGAGGAAGAGGATAATGATTCTTTATTGTGATTTTATTCAATGCTTTAAAATCAATACACATTTGACATGAACCGTCTTTCTTTCGCACTAACACAATAGGTGATCCACACTGTGATGTGTTTGGTTGAATAAACACTTGATTGAGCAACTCTTGTACCTGCTTCCTGATTTTTGCATTCTCTAGAGCTGATAACATGTACATTCCAATGTTAGGTAGTGGAGCATCTTGCTACAAATAAATCTCATGTTCTATCTCTAGCCTGGGTGGAAACCCTTTAGACTCTTGAAATAGAATATCGTAATCGAAAACAACTTTAACTAGATCTACTTTCTGTTTAGGATTACAGCCTAAGAATGCATCAAATTTATCAATATCCTTTCCATTTATAATCATAAGTAAAAATTGTTTACTTTAATTTACAATTCTTTTCATTTATCCATAATTTATTAGAGAGAAGCTATCTTTGAGTTTATGAGCCCTTACAATATATTCAATTCCATCCTTAGTGAGTTGATACTTATTTTCAGTTCGATAGAAGGTAACATTTCTATTGTACAAGTATGGACTTCCTAACATAATTCCACATATGTCGAATGGGATTATGTCTAACTCAACCTCATCTACAAACTTTGACCCAATTGCAAAATGAAGTTTACATTGTTTCGTAACTTGTACCTTAGTTTTATCACACACCCAACCAAATGGATATGGATTTTTATGAGGTTTTGTTTCTAGACCTAACCTCTTTACAATTGCTTCAGAAATCAAATTAACATGTGACCCACTATCAAATAAACTATCAATTTTAGTATGCTTGGAAATCACTCTTATGTGAAATAGCTCATCTCTTTTCCTCTCATCATTATCATTATCAACATAATTTGAAGAAGTACTTGTATATGGTTTAGAATCTTTACCTTTTATACCTGTACATGTAACCATTGTCTCATCACTTGAATCTGATCACAAGTCCTTTTGAATAACAATAACATTCTTTCACCCTTTACCTCCAAACCTCTTAGGAACCAATTCCAGATGCAGTGACCAACAGTGTGCCTCATCATGTCCTTCCCTCTTAAAATGAGTGCATAAAGGTTTTTCCTTCTTCACGGTGTTTTCTTTATTCTCTTTCCACTTCATTTCCTTCTTGCCTTTATTCTTGCCTTCAATAGGTTTGACTGATTTCCCAACATCTTGGGTTACATTTTTATCTCTAGCTTCTAGATGAGTTGCTTGAAAAGATACATCATCTAAGCTAGTTGGATTAAGCATAAGTATGGTATGCCTCAAATAACTACTAAGACCATCTATGTATTTCGACAACATTTCTTGTGAGTCCAATGAAATGCCTAGTATTAAAGTTCTCTTACAGAATTCCTAAGTATAACTTTGAACACTTTGACCTTTTAATTGACATAGTGTTTGCCAACTCATCATTGCTTGTTGCATATAAGCCAATGGATAAAATTTCTTTTTAATGGGAAAAACCAATTCATTCTAAGTTGAAATGATTTTACCATGATTTTGGAGATTTGCTTGTGTATTTTCTTCCCACCATACAAGTGCAGTTCCTCCAAGTTGAAGGCTAGCTAGTTGATTCTTCTTTCTTTCTAAATCAACTTTCTGCACCCTGCAATATACATCAAGTTGTCTTATCCAATTATCAAGCTTTTCAGCATTAAGTTCTACATCATAAATTGGCAAATCAAATTTTACATCTAATTTGATCAAGGAGGAATTATTTTTCTTCTTCTTAGAAGGTCTAGATTTATGAGAAGAAGCGGATGATGACGATGATGGTGATGATGGAGGAGCTGGAGGAGGATTTTCTCCCTTTCCCTTATCTTGTTTATCTAGAGGAATAAAAGAAAAGGTTCCTCTGCTCATTTGTTTGGTTTAGGTGATGAAGTGGCTTCACCTTTACAATTTTTAAACCCATTATAGATCTCTTCCACAATGGCATGTATTGTCATGAAACTATCAAAGAATTGAGATTCTGACCTAAGTGGAGTTTCGTCTGCTATCCTTCTTTGTGAAAAAACTCTTCCAATCTCTGAATTCCCCTCAACAAGCTCTCCTTTACCTCATTTGAGCCTCAACCTAATAAGCACTCAAATCTTCACACAAACTTGTCAAACCTTAGAAACCTTGTTGCTCTAATACCACTTTATACATTAATGAAAAAGGTATTATAGACTATGTGTGAATTCACTTATGTTACTTAATGCAATGTATTGAAAATATTTTGAATAACATAAATAATTAAACCATTGAAAACATATTCAAACACATCAGCACAATATAATTTAATAAAGGAGTTAACCAAACTTCCTGGCTACGTTTCCTGGTCCTTTTACTTCTAGTGTTGACCTCTTTGTTTTGTCTTCAAAATTGTGTTACGGGCATGAGCTCAAAAACAGTGTCAGATGAGAAAATAGATGTCACCACTACGTCCACCTCGAAGTTTCGAGTCAATTGAGTATAAACTCAATCGTATTTGACCACAGTGACCTCTAGACCACCTGGAAAGTCAAAAACTCACCTCTACCTAAAGCAGAACAACCTCTTTGCTACACAAAATCACCTCTACCTCTAAAATACCGCCTATGCAACTGAAATATACCAGGGAATCCGCATCGGTGGTTTTGTCCTGGTTTGGTTCAGCACCTACAGATAAACATTTAGGTGGCTTCATTAATAAGCACCACTCTATGGAAAGTTGACTGGTGGACTTATGTGAAAGTGCTGTTATATAATGGTTTTGGGCAGGTTAACGGTTCAAACCTCCACCCGACCCTTCTGCCTTAACCTTTGCTTTACATTAATATCTATATGATATATATTCTGTGACACATTTGGGATTTGTGATATAGTTTGTTGTATGATATGGTTCGGACATGCAGTGAAATCTCGTAGTTTATTCAACACTAAATACCAAGGGACCGGCGGTAATGGGGTTGACCCTGACCGTCCGGCCCTTTTTCCAGCATATCCAATCTGAGACCTCAAATACAATATCTTTGCCATAATGAACAAGTGATTCCATAGCACATTTGGTGAGAAGAATCCAAAAAACCCTTAGGGATCCGGGAGGTCAAGGGTTCGATCCTCCCTGAGCCCCAAATTTTTGGATTTGCATGCCAATATTGGGCAAATTTGGGCTACCATGTGTCAGCACTAGATGGGCTTGTTTCAACCAATAAAAAACTGTTGTCACCTTCCTTGCTGACATCATCAAAACCATGTGGCGCATTACCAGGATGACACATGTCTTGCTGACGTAAGCGTTGACTTGTTGACCGTTGACTAGTTTGACTTTGACTTTTGACTTTTTGTCATAGTTTGCCTAAAAATTTGACTGGGCTTAACTTCTTCATCTAAACTCGTATTTTCACATCATTCACATCATTGGGATCATTTCGTCGAGCACTTCGAATTGATCCCACTTTCGACTTATTTTGAAGAATTTTATCCAGAGGCAAAACTAGATCCATTTTGGGTCAACCATTTCATTAAAACTGTTAATAGTTATAGTTAAAAAATTAAATTAAATTAAACATAAAAATAGATAAAATAGCTTTTAATTAATAAATCATATAAGAATTATAATATTTAAATAATAAACAATTATAATAGTTATGCTTTAAGGCATATCTCCTCCCTAGCATCCTCGATGAATATCTTGCTTTGCAGTAGGAAGCGAGGCTATGCATTAGCTTAGTTTAGTGTACGTATTACCTACCATTACTGAATGTATTCTAAGGATTAGTTTTATGATGTGTTTTTTATTTTGTTGTTGCAGGGTATGGTGATTGGCAAGTTCCTAATAGGTTATTAGTTTAGAGTAGAGAAGATCAATAGTACTTAGCATTATTATAATGTGGAATCATCTCTTATGAACTTTATTGAGTTCCTCCAAGTCATTCTAATTATGAAATAAATATTATGGCCTACTGTAGAAATAAATGGTACTATCAAAATAGCTTAAATTCTTTTTCGTTTAACACCTTGATTGAAATAGTTCCTTGAAATCAACATGGGGGCATAAATAAATATCAACTTCGGGTATCCTTGTTTCAGAAACATGGACTTTCGTCATTTTACTTCTCAATTTATTAACTTCGCAAAACATATATCTAATTCCATTTAAGGTTTTTTCTGCAACTAATGAAATGTTTCCCTAAAGGTTTTTTCCTCAAATAATGAAATGGTCCCCTAAAGGAACTGCAACTAGTTATTTGGTATCTCCTAACTAATCAATTAATTCTTATTTTATGGAAGTTTCAATCTGTTTTGTTGCAAATTTAAAATATCAATTCATATATAATTGAATGATTTCAAAAGATTAAAATGTACGTCACAACTCTGCAAGGACCCGATGGCCTATTTTCTGGTCTAATTTTCCCTTCCTCGAAATTTGGTAGTGATGTTTGGAATTACAAATTTGAGTAGTAAAATTAGACTAGAATTTGGTAAGCGTTTATTGGAATTACAGATTTGAAGGGATTTATTGGAATTAGGAATTGAGTGTTGAATGATTTTTTCAATAGTTTGAGTATATATATGTAGTTGAAAATTGATTTTAAATAAGAGAAACAAAAATCAAGATTTGATTTTAAATAACAAAAATCGATATTTTTCTTAGGATCACCTCTATGGTAGATATTATAATGATGTTGATGATTTTTCAACTATTAATGGAAGAAGGTATGCTCACAAGATTACTTTTGAAGGTGGATTTTCAACTAAGATTGAAAAGGTTGTAGCAAGTTGCATTTCACATCCCTTGCCAGGAGTGGTTCAGTCTCTAAGGTTACAAACTCCAATTTTATCTTTGGAGCAATCTTTCATACGACCAATATTTTTGAACAACCTCAACCCATTATCAGATAAATTGAATCCCTATTAACAATATTTCCTTCTTAGTTGTTGGTTATGAATCTGAAGCTAATCTAATTTTTTTCTTTAACATGTTGGCTGCAAAAATTATTGTTATATTTTTTTGTATCATAACATGAAATATTTCTCTAATGTATAGAAGTGTCAAGTGTTTATTTTTTTGAGAATGTGTTATATTGGAACATAAGATGTTACTAGGATTCAACCATAAAATATCTACAAATGCTACAAAAAAGCATTGTAAAAGGTCATACACTTTTTGCTTCTAATCAAGACCCAAATGTTTCTAACAAAATTACCATACAAAAATTTCAATGATATTTATTGTTACTATTACTATGTTGATGAGAGAGTCAGCTTGGTGAGTGTTCTTGTAATGGGGATAGAGCCAGAGGAAAAAGAAACAACAAAGAGTGTTTATAATGTTGCTTTAGCTTCAGAAATTACAAATGAGCTTAACCAATATACTGAAAGAATTTGGAGAAGAGTAAGAACGAAGCACTGGATTTAAATTTATATAGTTTGTTTACTGTTTTCCAACATGTTGAAGACAAACTAGATTATGAAAATGTGCCAAGAAAAAATATATGGAGTGAGAGTGGTTTTCATATATGCAAAATTTATTGATTCTTTTTTAGGTTCTTGGTTCATTTTTTGTTCTTGGTTTTTTGAAGGGTACTTTACTATGAAGATGAGTCCTATTATTTTAGTTTCACAACCTAAATTTTATACCTTACAAAGATCTCTCTATGCAATGCTTCTCCTTCTTGTACCTAAATCTTTCAACAATCTATTTTATTTAGCATTGTATTATGTCTTGGCCACAAGAACTGAAGAGAAAACCTGGACCCTTTACTTGCCCGCATGCCTCAATGGTTTTCCATTTTAAATGTATATGGAGGGAGAATATCATTCTTATTACGAAATCAATATTTTGGTCTATTTTCATTTAACACCTTCATTGAAATAGTGTCCTACTTGGAAATAATACTTACATTAGTAAATTGATATATTAGGTTGGTTGGTTGTTGTAATTTGTTTGGAGATTTTCTCAATACGAAATTCCTTGTTTGCAATTTTTTGGATCTCATGAGCATTATTTATGTGGCTTGTAATTTTGATTTGATTGCAAGAAATGAATCATTTTTGTGTGTAATATCTACACCATGTCTTCTCTAACAATTTATTTGTTGGTATTAGAGCCTATACTAGCATAATTCCCTTACAGGAAAGCCAAGAAAATGTTAAACGCATGAGAGCTAAATCTTTGTACATAGGTTAGTTGTAGAGTTTGTGAAAAATTATTTTTGTTGTGAATTTTATTTGCCCATGTAGATCTATGTGCTTGTGTGGCTGGTGCATGTGAGAAAGACCACCTGGAGAATGAGAAATTCATTGTATCCTGACTTGTTGTATGCACTAGAGAAAAGAGCCAGTAGTGGTTGATCCTTGATCTCTTGTGTGTTGGAACTACTGATAATTCACAATCATTTCCATTGGACAAAATCACACCCATACCCAAAGGACATTGTGATGGGAAGGGTCATATACAGTGGTTTGCATAATCGAGATCCTCTGCCATCAAATCTACAATTATGGTTAATATTTCATTTTCTTTTTGTTGCTCGGAGCAAGTGCAATGACACCATCAATTGCACCCTCACCTCTCTATATAGATGCTCGACAAATTAAATGGTGGAAATGGAAGTGAGATAATATGGGTGATGAAACTACAATTTTTCATCTCTAAATCACGTAACTTTGCACTTCATAGAGATCTAGGATGACAATTGAATGCCTTATATCACACACAATAGGTAGCATCATTGTGAACATAAAGAATCATTTGCGTCTGTTATATTCGATGAAATTTGTATGTTGGCTAAAGACATGGTAGACTTGGTGGTAGAAAAGAAGCATGGTAGTTGTGAAGAAATGATAAATTCCCTAAGTTTTTCATCTATTTTTCTCTCCATCGACACCTGCATTTCATGAAAATGTCATTTTTTGTCTGCTAATTGTGTTGCATAGAGCGTTGATAATGCTTTTCTCTCATTACTTGGCATCCAATAAAAAATTATGATTCTTTGGCAACATTGTGAGTTTATAATAATTCACAAGATCAATATTTTAAGAATTATCAAAATTATTATAAAAATTATCAAACTATTATGTTTTTTTAATGAGTATAGTCATTATTTGTTGTGTGTAACTTGTTTCACAGTAAAAGAAAAATATTGTTTGACACTTTACAGATTGATATTATGTCGAATCATAAGCTAAAGTATCTAAAATTTGAAATCGTTCAAAATAGAGCTACTGAGACTGTCGAGGCCGTTGAAAGTGGAGTTGTTAAGACTGCCAAGGCCACTGAAGTGGTTGTGAGTTTTGCCGCCACCGAAGGTCTTTATGTTTTTTTTAAGGCTTAACGTTGTAATGATAATTAAAGAAGTGGGTGAAGAGGTGGAATCAGAAAAATTGAAACTGGTCTTGTGGTCATTGTGTTTGTTAGTTTTGTTTTTATGAAATATAAAAGGGCATAGAACCAATTATTGAAAATTGAAATATAATTAAATTAGTGGTTCTTGATGCTCTTCAGTGATGAGAGAACATATGGCTAATTTAATTGTGTGAATCTGTTATATGTTGATGGAACTTATTGTGCTTCATGCTTCAAGGGTATCAGTTACAAGTTATGTTATGAGATCCTTGTATGTAGAAATCTCGGTTGCATAATTGACTACTAAATATGCCCATTAATCGAACAAATCACCTACATAACTATCAAGGAGCGTATCTAGTTACACTTTAATAGATGGGAGATTTTCCATAGGGTGGTCCAGTACTAATATTTTCCTTTGGAAGATTGAGAAACATCAATTATAGAAAGTTCATCAAAGATGGTCAAAGGTGATTATGTCTTAAATGAGTTGAATGGGAAGCTCTAATATTTTGATGGTGAAAAGAGCATTCTCCGAGAGACTTTAGAGTTGGTATAAGTGTTGCGGAAGACTATTCATACTGATGTGACATGTGAATTGTAATTTTTTATTTTTTGTATTAATTTTTGTCTTGATGTAAATGTAAGCATTAAAGGGGGAACTTTGAAATAATGTTTACAATAGTAAATTGATAGATTAGGTTGGTTGGTTTGTTGGAATTTGTTGAGGTATTTTGTCAACAAGCAATTCCTTGTTCGAAATCTGTTGGATCTCATGAGCACTATTTATGTGGCTTGTAATTTGGCTTTGATTGCAATATACAAAAAAAATTGTGTGTAATCTGTCCACCATCTCTAGCCTATGAATTTCTTTGTATCTTGCAATCGACATCGGGGCATATTATGAAAATTTGGTTGCAACAATAAATATTTATAGCCTAACCATGTGTCTCATGTCTTAGATTTTGTTTGATGTCCAAGGCATCCAATATATTCCTAGATAGTTGCCATAATCAACAACCAAGTCATCAGTATAGTCACCCACTCAAATGCACTGCAAGAATATCTATCAATACGAGCCAATCAGAGAGGATTCCACTCGAAGTAATTTATCTCTCTTTTTTCTTATCATGTGAGAGTAGGATTTTCTATTAATCTAGAAAAAATACATAATTGACATATAGCCTCATTAAAAACCGCAGAGCTAGAAAAAATTTGTTGTGCAACAAGAAAGTTGGTTTTCCTTAGTTTACAAGGCCCAACATACTGAGGGCCCACTAAAATATCCCAAGGGACCCATCGTAACCTCCAGAAGTATCGAAGACCAAAAGACCATGTGATCCAGCCTTCAAAGAATCAATGGTTAAGAGGTCATTTTAGGCCGCCTACACGCATTCCCTTTAACTCCACAACCAGATCTGAAAAGATACATAGGCCATCCCACTAAACAATTTTGGGTCTGAACGAGGCAATAACTAGCGAGCGGTTTATCTGCCTGAAATCCACGGGATCAAAGAGATCCAAAAGGGCCTCGGCAACAAGTCCATGCTGTAACATCCATTATGGACCCGAAGTAGAAATAAGTCATTGCTTTAAAGGCTTTTGGGTCCATTTAGAGAATTAATAGTCATACATATTACTGCTCGAAATCCATAGTATGACTACAATATCATCAACATGCCCACACATTAACTGTGCCTATGGATGCAAAGAGATAATGAGCCATCATTCTACGTATTTTGTGTCTATTCATAGAGTTGGCCTCAATGTAGTTTCCAGCCCAAAACCATAGTATTATTGAGTTTAGCTCACACTTTGGGCAATTGCCTTTCATCCTGCTCACTATTACCATTTGTTTCTTCCCTATGTTATAGCCATTCTCTTCTGTTTCCATCAGTCTTCACTTTGCTTATTTCACATGCTCAGAAAGTACTCGTTGTCTATGGTAGCCTGTCTGTGACAGTCTTCCCACAATATTCCTTGGGGAGTCGACATCCAGTCATATCTTTTATTACTTTTGGTATAGAGAACTCCTTCATTTGCCAAAATATCCACTACCCTCTTGACTGTTCAGTGCACATGAACAAAACTAAGGGTTCTTAGGGCTCTCAGGTGGGATTGGATACGTTGATAGACTTGTAATAACCACCAGTGTTTTGACACCTTTTCAGGTGTTGAGCCATTGCATATTTTCTTGACCGAGTTAATTATCAACTCAGAGTCATCTTCAATGATGGTATTATGTAAATTTAATCAATCAATATTTCTAGGCATTACTCAAGGGCCATGAGTTCTGCCATATTATTAGTATCCTTCCCTAAATGACTATGAATGATGACTTTTATATATCCCTATTCATCTCTTATCACTCAACCATATCCAGTGATCCCAAGGTTTCCTTTAGAGGCTCCATCTATATTAGATTTCATAGAACCATAAGGAAGAGGTTTCCAGAAGTGCTTATCTACTGTTATATGACTTACAATCTTGCTTATGCCCTGGGTGAAAGGCACCTGTAGGCCCAAATGTAAAAGTATTTGTGCATCCTGGTTTTGAGGTTAGATCTTAGGGGTTTCTTTAGAAGTGTTCCTACAGTCTCCTGGAGTTGTCTAATGATCTGAGCTATGATGCTCGTGGATGAGCCAATTTTGTTCTTGAATATCCTATTGTTGCATTCTTTCGAGACATCCCAGATTAGAAAGCCTGGAACCAAAGCCTACGCTTTGTTGATTATTTCATTTTCAGAGAAGTTTCTCCTCCAACTCTTCAAAGTGCTAGTAACGCCGCAACTATGATGGGTCCATCCCCCTTGCCACACTTACCAACGTTAATAAAAGGATTATGAATGGATTTAAATGATGAGCATTTTGATTAAATGTGATATTTGTTCATTTGATAGTTGATTACAATGATTTAATATTGATTTGGGTTTCGACACTTATGATTTGAACCCACGCTACTGGTTATTGGACAAGTGTCCACTCCTCGAAAACTTCACTCCCACTTCCGTAAGAGGTCCTCAAACCCTATCCCTTGGTCATTTTTCTCATCGAGCTATTAAGCCTGAGGGTTTCACAATATGGTTCTTCTGTGTAGTTTTCTCTATAAAATGTTATGCTGGCTCTAGTATTCTGGCTTGGCTTTTGACCTGGAAACTTATTCAGCTTCTCCATCTGGTAAGGGACTCTTATTTGAAATTGGTTTCCCTTTGTTTGTTTCTATACTTGACACTTAATCTCTCTTCTGAGTTATGGATAGTAGCTTGCTTGTTAGGATTTGGAACTTTTCTGTGTACAAGGTTAATACTAGTTATTTTCTTGACTTCTTCTGTGCAACTCCTCATTGAGTTCTATGGTTACATTTCTCTGTTTCGTGGAAAGGTTGTGATCTCAAGGTCTTCGGCTTTAGTTTCTTCTGCAATAAGAAGGTAAGACTTCATTCCCTACTATCATTCCTTTATCCTGTTCATGCTTTGGTCTAACTCACTTGCTCCTTCGTGAGTAGAGTGACCCTTAGTGACTGCAACGTAGGTGCCCTATCTCTGTAAGGTAAGCTCGAACCCTTGTCTTCATATTTTCTTTCAGTCTCTTCTTTCTCTGCTATTGAATGCTTACGCTTGCTGTTGGTGACTATCATTGCAGGTGGTTTCATTCTAGATAGTTTCAGTCCCGATTTCTCAGCGTGCTAGCTTGACCCAGGTAGGGTGGTTCCTTATTATTCTTGTCACATGTTTTATTTTTGCCGTAGGCTAGGGTTACAGTAGTTTGTTGTGATGACTTGTGACCGACCAATAGCATGCAGTCGAGGTCCACAAGACTTGAATTATTTCCTTTATGGGTAGTTGTTGTAGGTTTGTATTACCGCTAGGGTTTCTAAAGCCATCTGTTATGATAAGCTCATTGAAACTTGTATAGTGTTATTGCATGGACTATATGTATATTTGAACAGAGGTTTTGTGACTTTATGTATTAGAATAGAGTTTCTATGATTATTTTGTAAATAAAACAGAGAGGGTTTATTCTTTAGAAATACCTGTGTGACTTGTCTGCCTTTACTATTCGGAATGCATGCGACCTATATCTATCTTTGATGCTCGAAATGAATAAAATGTCCAAGATTCCTTTGCACTCTTTTGATTGACAAATTTCAGAACTGTATGCCCTCGTTTTTGTAACTTACTCCTTATTTATGTTTGCAAGCTTGCTTTGATTTATTGACCTACTTTAATCAATACAAATCGAACCATATATATGTACATTCTTATGGAATAAAAAACCAAAGAATGTGCTTTCCTTGTATCAGGCAATCTAACAGGATGATATATAGACAGTTACAGGATATTAGAAAATAGATTGTGTGCTGAGAGATATTTTATTATATTTCTTCCTCTCAAAAGGTCGAACCTCTTACAATTGCATTCTGTTCCTTTTCAATAATTGTCTGGAAACTGTTTTCTCCTAACTGTTGTTGGTTACATTTTTTAGTTCAAAAACTGTTTATTGTCCTATGTTACAACTTGTAAAAGTTGACATGAAAATAAAAATAATTACTTGCAATAGTTTGACTAATTAACCATCTACCTTCCTAAATATTGTTCTTTACTAAACTAAAATAACACAAAAAAACAACTACAGTGTTCACTTATAAATTTCCTTCTCAGTCCTCTCAGAGACCAAACAACCTTTTGTTATGATGAATCGTCAGCTAAATGCTCCTACATCAGGTTCCCTTGGTAAGAAAAAGTCATGGCTCTATTCCATGAGCTCCTCCACAGAATTACCCACCTTCTCTATCTTTGCCGCGTCGAGCCACGAACTGTCCTCGATTGGATGGTTCTTCCACTTGACAAGGTATCACAGATACTCCTTCCTGCGAGTCCTCTTGGCCACATGTGTGTCGAGAATCTTCTCTATCTCATGGGGTTGAGACGAAGGCATGTGCCTCATCCAAGAACTGCCTCCAACTTGGGTGCCTCGTTCTGTGCATACCACACTATCATCTTCTTGGTTGGCAGTATATGGGAACAAGTTTGCCACATTGAAAATAGGTGATATGCCTATGTCTAGTGGCAGCTATATCTCATAAGTTATGGCTAAGAATTTACACAAAATCCTACAGGGACCAATCTTCTTGAATTTCAGCTTGTTATATGCGGCCTTAGGAAATTGTTCTTTGCGTAAGTGTGCAAGGACTTCATCACCCACATTGAATCGTACTTACCATATCTTTAGATCTTCTTATTGTTTGTATTTTTAAATGTTGTCCCACAACTTTGATTTCACCTGTTCGTGTAGTTCATTCACCGCTTCGGTAAAATCTTAACCATCAGCACTTCTCCTTTCCAACTTTCCGAGATCCCGCAACTCATGTACTCTGCAACAATGCATGCCGTACAGAATATGAAATGGACTGTGTCTGGTGCTATAGTTCAGTGAATCTTTAAAAATGAATTCTACCTGAGCCAATGCATGATCCTATAACCGTGAATTTTCCCTAGTCAAGCTCCTTAACAAGGTCCCTAAACTCCTATTCACCACTTCAGTTTTCCTGTCAGTCTGCAGATGATATCTAGAGCTGAAGTTCAATTATGTGTCCAACTTCTTCCACACGGTGAGCCGAAAGTATCCCATGAATTTTACGTCCATATTAGAAATAATAGATCTGAGTAAGTTGTGTAATCTAACAATCTTCGTGAAAAACAAGTGAGCTACGTGAATTGCATCTCTAGTTTTTCAACAAGGGATGAAATACGCCATTTTTGAAAACTTGTCTACCACCACCATCACTGAGTCATAACCCCGCTGTGTTCTAGGCAGTCCTAAGATGAATTCAATGCTGACTGAGTCCCATGGTATACTTGGAACGGGAATTGGTGTGTAAAGTCCAGTGTTTTAACTATGTCCTTTCGCCAATTGGCAGACTTTACATCTACTCACATATCGCTGCACATCCCGTCGCATTCTTGGCCAGTAATAGAAGTGTCTGAGCTGATCCAAAGTTTTGTCTATGCCGAAATGTCTGGCTAGACCTCCGTTATGCTTCTCCCATATAATATTTTATCTCATCGAACAATCAGGAATACATAATTGTCCCCCTCTAAACAGTAGTTCCTCCTGCAAGTTGTAGTCCAACCATGGACTATTGTTCCTCAGCAAGGGATTTTCACAAGCTTCATAAGCCTCCTTGAAATCTGTGTCAGTTTGATAAAAGTCTTTCAAATGCTTGAAACCTAGCACTTGTATCGTACTTTCCTATAAGAGCAAGGCTCTTCTGCTCAATGCATCTGCCACCTTGTTGGCCTGCCCGCTGATGTGTTTCAACAAAAAGGTGAAACTCTGTAAATACTCAACCCATTTTCCATGCTTTTGGTTCAATTTATGCTATTGCATCACATATTACAACACTGAATTATTAGGAAATAACACAAATTCACTCCCCAATAGGTAGTGTCTCCAATGCTTCAGAGTTTGGACGACAACATAAAATTTCTTGTCATAGGAGGAATACTTCTACTTGTTGTCGTTCAACTCCTTGCTAAACAATGCAACAGGTTTGTCTTCTTGGCTGAGTATAGTGCCAATAATTATATCACTTGCATCGCAGCAAACCTGGAAAAGCTTATTAAAATATGGTAACCTTAAAATTGGCCTCTCTATAATTTTCCTCTTTCGGAGCTGAAAGATTTCCTCTGCTACCTTGGTCCAACAAAAAGGCTGAATTGCATTTTTAATAGTGTCCAACATAGGCATGCATATTTCACTAAAATTTCTTATAAATTTGCGATAAAAACTCTCCAGCCCATGAAAACTACGTACCTCAAAGAAGCTTTTCAGAGATGGCCAGTTAGTGATTGCTGCAATCTTTTCTGGGTCCATCTTCAACTTGTTTTCTACAATTACAAAGCCCAAATAAACTAGTTCTCTTTGTAGGAAAGTACATTTTTTCAAATTTATTAGCAGTTTATTCTACTGCAATTTCTTTAGCACTCTTCGAACATGTTGAAGGTGCTCCTCCTTAGTCCTGTTGAAAATTAATATGTCATCAAGTTACACTATCACAAACTTTCTGATAAAGTCTTTCAACATTTTGTTCATCAATCTCATAAAAGTACTAGGGGCGTTACTCAAACTGAACAACATGACCAGCCACTCGTAGAGCCCTTCATTAGTCTTGAAGGTTGTCTTCCACTCATCTCCTTCCCTGATCTAGATCTGATGATAGCCACTCTTTAGATCAATCTTCATGAGGTATGCTACCCCACATAGGTAGTCCATCATAGCATCCATCTGTGATAGGGGAAACCTGTACCTAATGGTGATCTTATTGATGGCCCGTGAATCCATGCACATCCGCCATTCTCCTCCTTTATTTGGAGTGAGAACTATTGGAACTACACAAGGGCTCAAGCTTTCCCTTATCAGCCCTTTATCTAGCAACTCCTGCACCTGTTTCCTGATCTCCTCATTATCTTTGGGGCTCATATGATATGCTTCCTTAATTGTTAAGCTTGCTCCAGGTATAAAGTTGATATGATGACTGATGCTTCTTTTGGGAGGCAATTTGTCCAACAAATCATCAACTACAATGTCGCTGAATTCCTACAGCATCTCCTGAATTTTTGTAGGAAAATAAGATATTTTTGTGTGCAATAGCCACCATCTTTGCCCTCCTCACAACAGCATAGTTCACTTCACATTCCTCGATCTATTTCACAAAATTTTTCCCAACTATTAGCAATGCTTTCATCCTACTTTCTTCCGTTGTCTCCTCTTACTTGCTGGGTACAATCGTATTCTTGATCCCATCTTTAACAAACTTGTAGTAGTTCATTTTCCCATCGTGTACTACCTTTTGATCATACTGTCATGGTCTTCCTAGCAGTATGTGACACATGTCCATTGGCATAATATCATAGATAACTTTGTCTTCGTACCGGCCAATGTGAAATTAAACTTCACACTATTCATCACCCAACAGTTGGTGGCCTTTCTACAGCCACGACACCTTGTAAGGGGTGGGGTGCTTAAGTCGCTTCAAACCCAACTTCTCTACCATCTTGGTGGAAACCAAATTATATGTACTCTCATTGTCGATGATCAACTTGCAACACTTTCTGTGTGATTTTCAAACTGTCCGGAATAGTGCTTTCCATTGGGTCTATTTAGTTGTTTCTTTAGTTGGTTTCAACAACACTTTGTTAAGAACTAAGACCTCCCCCATTTTCGGTACATTTTCTACTTCTTGGGGAGATGCCTCAGCTTCCTCAGGTTGTGCAACAAACATTCCTCTCCAGCCAACTTGTTCTGCTTCAAGTCATTCAAACGATCTGTGCCCCACTTGTGGCACCTGTAGCACTGATAATTTGCTCCTCTACCTCGACCATTCCCTCTTCCTCACTGATATGGCTTACCACCTCTAGTGCTATCTCCTTTTTTTGTTGTTCCTGAAGCCTTGGAGCTACTACCATCTTCACTATTACTGACAGTTCATCCCCTCCCATAGGATTGTCCTTGTCCTCTGCCAGTTCCCTATCCTCTCCTAGCATTTTGTTTTCTAGTAATATTTTCCTCAACCTTCACAACACTCTGATAGGCTTCTTCTATATTACTCGGGGAAATAATGTTGATTTCATCTAGTATTTATAGTCTCAAACCATTTACATATCTTGTCATCTTCTTCGGGGTGTCATCAGTATAACCAGCTCTCAAGTTCACCCGATAAAATTCTTCTGTATACTCCCTTACTGTCATCCCTTTTTGTCTTAAATTCTGCACTTGTCTGTAAAGTGCAACTTGGTAATCCTTAAGCAGAAATCTACCTTTCAGTTTGGCCACCATCCTTGACCACTTCTTTATCGGTAACTTGTTCATCCTTCTTCTCTCCGCTTGGACACTGTCCCGCCACATGGTTGCATGTCCCTTCAACTTTGTTGCAGTGAACTTGACTCTCTGATCCTCGTTGACCTTTTCACTTTCAAAATACTTGTCCAACGTGCTTACCCAGTCCAACAGAACTTTTGTGGAAAGGCTACCGTCGTAATTAGTAATCTTTGGTTTGGGCTTACTGTTGGCCAATAGAACCAACCTCAACAACCTCATCTCTGGTCCTTCCTCATCTGATCTATCTATTTTAACTATGGATTCTTCCTCACTATCATCTCCTATTTCTAGATCCCTTTACCTTCCTGCTTCCACTGCCTCCAACTGAGCAGTAAGGATCCTTATTTCTTCCCTTAGTCCTTCATCTGCTACTCTATGCACACCTCTTCCACGTCCTTGTCTTCCAACTTCCATATCCTGGCACTTTAAATTTCTTTCTCTGATACCACTTGATGGGTCCAATCCTCTTGTCACACTTACCAACGTTAATAAAAGGATTATGAATGTATTTAAATGATGAGAAGTTTGATTAAATGTGATATTTGTTCATTCTGCAGTTGATTACAATGATTTAATATTGATTTGGGTTCTAACACTTATGATTTGTACCTGCACTACTGGTTATTGGACAAGTGTCCACTCCTCAAAAACTTTACTCCTGCTTTAGTAAGAGGTCCTCAAACCCTATCTTCGGGTCATTTTTCTCGTAGAGTTGTTGAGGTTGAGGGTTTTGCATTATGGTTCTTCTATGCGGTTTTCTCTCTAAAATGTTATGCTGCCTCTAGTATTATGGCTCGGCTTTTGACCTGGAAAATTATTCGGCTTCTCCCTCTCATAAGGGACTCTTATTTGACACTAGTTTCCCTTTTTTTGTTTCTTTGCCTAGTGCTTAATCTCTCTGTTGAGTTATGGACAGTGGCTTGCTTGTTAGGATTCAGAACTTTTCTATGTACAAGCTTAATATTAGCTATTTTGCTAGACTATGCAAGTGCTCTTGTCTTGAATTCTTCTGTGCAACTATTTGTTGAGTTCTCTGGTTACATTTCTCTGTTTCATGGATCGTTACCGGTCTCAGGGTCTTTGACTTCGATTTATTCTACAGTAACAAGGTAAGACTTCATTCCCCGCTATCATTCCTTTCTCCTCATCATGCTTTGGTCTAACTCACTCGCTCCTTCATGAGCAAATTGACCTTCAGTGACTGCAATGTATGTGCCCTGTCTTTGTAAGGTAAGTTCGAACCCTTGTCTTGATATTCTCTTTCATTCTCTTCTTTCTCTGCCACAGAATACTTATGCTTGATGTTGGTGATTATCGTTGCAAGTGGTTTTGTCCTGGAGGGTTTCGGTCTCGGCTTCTTGGCGTGCTGGCTAGTCCTAGGTAGGGTCATTCCTTATTATTCTTGCCACTTGTTTTATTATCACCGTAGGCTATGGTTACAGTAGCTTGTTGTGATGACTTGTGACCGACCAACAGTATGTAGTCGAGGTCCATAAGGCTTGCATTGTTTCTTTTATGGGTAGTTGCTATAGGTTTAGATTGCGGCTAGGGTTTCTAAACCTCTCTCCTATGATAAACTCATTGAAACTTCTGCAACATTATTGCATGGACTATATGCATATTTCAACAGAGGTTTTGTGACTGTATGTATTAGAACAAAGGTTCTGTGATTATTTTGTAAATAAAATAGAGAGGGTTTATTATTCAAAAATACCTGTGTGACTTGTCTACCTTTACTGTTCGAAATGAATGTGACCTATCTCTATCTTTGGTACTCAAAATGAATAAAACATCCAGGATTCCTCTGCACTCTTTTGATTGACAAATTCTGGAACTATATGCCCTCCTTTTTGTAACGTATTTCGTAGTTATGTTTGCAAGCCTGCTTTGATTTATTGACTTTCTTTAATCAATACAAATAGAACCATATATGTGTACATGCTTGTGGAATAAAAGACCAGAGAATGTGCTTTCCCTGTATCAGGAAATTTAACAGGATGATAGATAGATATTTACAGGATATTAGAAAATAGATTGTGTGCTCAGAGATATTTTATTATATTTCTTCCTATCAAAAGGTCGAACCTCTTACAATTGCATTTTGTTCCTTTTCAATCATTTTCTAGAAATTGTTTTCTCCTAACTACTGTTGGTTACATTTTTTAGTTCAAAAACTGTTTATTGTCCTACGTTACAACTTGTAAAAGTTGACACGTGTTAGTGTCAACATCTTCATCCCTCCATCAGAGATAAAATTCTCTTGTTGCATTAAATCTTAGGTGTCTCACTCAGTCAGTTGCATTCCATTAGGAGCATGGATCATCTGATAGTAGTGGCTTATTGTACATTTTCCCTCATGTTCTTTACTTGCTGGCCCAGTTTCATTCATCAAGATCTTCTGTACTCACTTTTTGTCTTTAAATTTGCAAAAGTCTCTTCTAGGGTTTCAGTTTCAGTAGGTCTATGGTTTCATCAAAGAGGTCCCCAAAATGTCCAATAACGGTTAGCAGGAACATGAGGAGGTTGAATAAAGTTCCAGTACCAATATATTTCACTCAGAAAGGTATTTTTCCTCAAAACTTTGTTTTGAGGAAAAACATAGTATTTTAGGTTTTTATTGTATAAATTCATGTAATTTTAGTTCTTTTATATGCAAAAAACTTCAGTGGCAGCCCTGGTCACCTTGCCAAGCTTCAGCTGCTCCATCCCCTGCAAGACAAACAAAAATCAAGTCATTCAGTTCATCAAAAGCACAAATAAAGTAAACCATTCAAAAAATAGAGTTGAAAAAGTAAGTCACATTGCAAACATTATAAAAGTGGGTTTTATGAAGGAAAAATTAAAATCTCTTGTATATAAATCATTTTCCTCAATTCAAGAAGCTCATTTTCATTCAAAATAGAAAGATTGAGCAAAGTGAAGGCCATGTTGAGCAAAGGGAGCAAAACTAAAGTAAAACTATGCAAGTTTGTGGGAGCAGTGCATTGGGTGAAAGGCGTGACGCATACAAGTGGCGTGGCGCACTGGGTCACCTTCTTTAGTGTTAAATTTGTACTGGCATGGCACACACAAGAGGTGCGGCGCATAGAGCTGCGAAGCCCAATTTCCTCAAAAATTCCCTCAAATTGCCAAAATCGCTCAAATTTTCTAGTGTGCAAGTAAGTCAAGCCCTCTTCCTTGCTAGTGAAAGAGTTTTTCTTGAAAATTTATGGTGGTTGTGTGAAAAAACTCAAACAGTAATTCCTTTCAATTTCTCAAAAGCCATTACCCTGTGTTTGTATTTGTCATTTTATTGCTAAGTCCACCACATCATTCCCTTGCTCTTTGACTCCTCCATTTAATTTCCCAGTTCATCTACTTATTCCCTAACTCTCATATTGCTAAAAAAAATCAATCGCCCCTATCCCCAATTCCCATTTTCCCAACTCCTATCTACAAAATCGCCAAACCCTAATTATTGTCCCTAAGGTTACATATTATTCCCTAATCCCCTATTTCCCAAACAAAACCCTGTCCTAACATTCCCTAAACCCCTCATACTCTTTCCCTCCATAGTTCCTCATATATTTTTACCCTTGGTGGCAGAAAATTAAAAACACCATAAATCTCCTACTACTCATCAAGAAAAATCACCCACTAGCAAACATGGAGTCAGATCGTTCATATGACCGAGATGAAGAGACACATAGTGACTCTCCTATAGACATACATGCACCAAGGAGACCTCATAAGGGTGGAAAACATATAAGAGAGGATCCTCCTACACTTGTTGAGCTACAAGCCTTCCCTCTTACTATCATATGCTTCCAACACCAATCTTGTTATGAGTTCCGTGAGATGGTTGCTAGAATCAAGTATCATCATGAGTTAGCTCGGTTGTTTGTGCTTCATCTACATAATGGCCAAGCCACTCCAGCTAGTGTAACATTCACTTTAACATTGAAGTCTATTTCTCTAGCAACTGGTATTCCTAATATTGGAGAGCAATGGAATAAAAGGCAACAAATTTACAAGGAACATTATGAACAACACATCAAGCCCGGTTATTTGAGACAACTGAGCAGAGTTTTCCCCTTTCGATACCTGAAAGATTCATATGCTCCTTTGATGAAACTTATAATGAAATATTTTGGCTGTGAGGGCCGGTTTTCTCGCCTATATGCCTATCATATCAGAATATTGATGCACTTTACCAGGGTGAGAATGATGAATCTCCCCTACCTCATGTGCTGAAATATAGAGAAGGTGACCACCCTAGTACAACAAAAGACTCCTCAGCAGTAGTTTAATAGTATATATCATTTTTCTCTCATTAAAATTGTGGTCATACATCAGCCTGGTCTGTAGGGCATCTCATGGGAGGATTTCATTCTCATGAGTTCTTCACAGCTTCTCAGGGACCTCCAGAGGCTTTTCATGAGACAGGTGGACCTTCACATCAGCAAGAGTGTCATGAGACACAGACCGCTAATGTGCCGATGTTTGTCACCTATCAAAAGGGCACTAGACGGTTGTTTGCAGCAGCAAAGCAAGTATTATCTCCACCCAGGGTGGAAGGGGTCTCACTTCCTTCATCAGCACATTAGGTTCAGGGCGAGGGCAAGAGGCCATTACAAGATGCAGGGTCTTCAGGTGAGCAGGAGACAAATTTTATTCTCATTGAGGATGATGACATTGATTTGGGGCCACCAAGCTCAAAGCTCAAAGAGGTCATCCAGGAGCAACAGGAGGACATCAATGCTTTGACCATCAACTTAGAAAGAGCTAAGTGGATAATAAAGTACCTGGAGCAAAGAAACATGTAGCTTGAGGATCAGCAAACGATTATGGAATTGCAAAACATACGAGAAAACTGCCAAGCTTCCAGAACGAGGAAGGTGAAGCTCACATCACTTGAGCAAGAAATCAATGCTGATCGAGAGTCATGGCTTGAGAGGGTTAATATCCAGTTTGAAAGGTTGTTAGAGAAGGCCACCAGGGGAGAAAACAATGTTGAGGCATATGGCCTATCATTACATGGCGAGAAACAAAGTGTGCAAGGCAAGAATCAAGAACTTGAAGGCCAAGTTGAAGAGGGCATTGAGGAGGCAAAAGGAGCAAGATAGACTTCAAATATTGGTTGAGGCTTCCTTGGCTCAACATAGCACTTGGTGGAGCAGACGCAACCCAAATTTCAAAAACTTTGGGACACTTTTTGCATTTTTGAAATTTTTGGGCCAAAACATAGAATTTTCTACCCTATGCGTTGTGCCACATGGCGCTCGCATTTTATGGAGGTCTGCAAATGATAAAAAATTAGCATTTTTAGATTTGGCATGAGGAAATATGCTTACCTACCAACGCCCAAGAAATTTTGACAGGTTTCGAGCCCTCAAAAAGGTCAAAAACACCCAAAAAATGACCTTACTGCCCCTATTTTGGCACAGAGGAAGCAATGTTGGGAGAACTCAGCTTTGGAGGGGAAAATGGAGGCTAAATTCAAAAATTCCACTTGTTTTGGAAAGAAGATAGGTAATCCATTCCACAAAGCACATTTGGAGCAGATTTGGACATCGGGAAGGCCTCCAAAAGTGGCTGCAAACAAGCACTATTGCATAAAGAAACCAGCGTGGTGCATTGGGAAAATTTTGCTTAGTTTTACCAAGTATACTCTGTGTTTCGCCTAGTTTCTTGACAGTTTGACTTTCCTCCTTCTTACTGTCAAACTTGTGATGTAATTTAGTGTAAATTGATATATATTGATGTAATTATGTTAAAAGTACACTCATGGAGGTAGATTCATCTATCAAAAAGTAGTTTGCAACTGAATGAATGAGTTCCCTAATTTCTAGAGGCAAGCTGTTCCACTACCTAATTTTTAGTTCTTAGATTGGAATTAGTTGGAACAGCTCCTAAACTTATGAGGTTGACCCCTATAGGCTAGGATGAGCTATGGATTGTCTATATCTTGTGATTTTTCAATCATTAGCATGGTTGGACTTTTGAGAAAGCTTGGAGCTTCATTGTATTCACATTTTAGCAGTTTTGGCCAAGGAATAGAGACCAGGGTTTGCAACACTCTTTGGGATTCATTTGGCATTTTGTTTTGGTATAATTCTTTCTTCTGTAATTGTGAGTTTCACTTATCCTTTATGTATTTCATTATCTATCTTATTTCTTCTTAACTAAAACAAACAAGGGTATAGGTAGAATCAATTGAAATTCCAGTGCTCTACCTAGGGTTTGCTTAGTTCTTGATGTTTTCAGCTGTTTGAAGAGGATCCCTGAGGTTTTATTTCCCTCTTCAACTCCTCACCTATCTAAATCTCTCCATCTCATTTAATTTGAAGTACCAAATTAGTTGCCTACCTTGCCCCATAGAGATCTCTGCAAAACAAGCCTCATTCCCCAGACCCAAATCTGCCTTTCCATTTGAGCCAACAAAAACATCATTAAATTCAATAAAACTCTTTTGCACACATACCTAGCCTAAGATCAGTCATCATATCATTCATCTCAAGCCCTTATTGATCATATTGTGTTGAGATTGACAGAAGAGATCCCTATCTTGAACTGGTAGGGCTAGCTACTAGGTTAACCGTGGTTTGATGTTACCGTAGATCCTACCTTTCTTAGCCTGAAATAGATTTAGGTCCTAACATAGTTGTGACCATACTGGGGATGAAATTGTTTGTTTGTTAGTGTTCTCCATTTTATAAACTATAGAAGGAGTCTAAGGATTAGCTAGGTAGCCTTCGAAACGCTTTTGCTTTGCATTAGCACAAGTAGGTAAAAGCTACTTCAGTCAATCTCTGGTCTAGTCTTATAAATGGAATATCTAACCTGAAAATTGCCCCAATACATCTAATAATTCTAAGCTTTTGGATGATAAGTTTAGAATTTGATAGGCTGAACAAGTTGCTAATGTCCATTTGATTTCCTGGAAATAATAACACACTAGCTTCCAGAAGATATACCAGAGCAAATCTAGATCTTGATCCTCCTCCTGTGTACGAAAATCCCAATCTCATTCCAAGAGTCCTTCACCAAGAAATTTCTTTGATTCCCTTGTTCAAATCTCATTCATGTCCTGTGGTTTTTTAGTATCTTGAAGATCTTAAGTTTGACGAACAATTTGATCTGTCACTGTTTGAGACTATATCCGAAAGTGTTATTGGTTCTACTGTCCTAAATTCAGAGTTTGTCAATGATCTTGAAACTGAAAAGGCCAATAAATCAATTGATGATTATATCTTGAAAAAACTCCAAACTTCAGTTTTGGCTTCAAACATCGTTGATTTCTTAGAGTCTGCATCTGCAACGCTTGGGTCCTCTACGATTGCATCTAGCTCCAGAATCCCTATCGAACCTCCTTTCATTCCCACCGTTCTCGTGTAGCCTTCTATCTCTGATAAAAAATCTGTAGTTGTGCCACCTTCGTCCACTCCTTCTACCCCTCAAACATCCAAAATTTCTTCACCACCATCCCCATCTCATACACCCTATACATCAACTGCAGCCATTCCACCAACATCCCCAAGACCGATTGCAAATCCACCAAGAGCAATGGCTGCTAGGATTACACCCCTTGTGCTGCCTCAAAATTTAGATGATATTCCCGCCAATTATCAAAGAAAATTTCCATTGTTTGATGGCACTCCTCATGGTATTACGACTCAGCAGCATGTGGATAGGATGATAGATTTCTTCGACCTTCATGAGATTGATGCAGAAAATGTGACAATGACACTGTTTGTACAAACCTTTGGTGGTGAAGTGAGGAAATGGTTCAGAGCTTTGCTAGCTGCAAGTATCACTACATTGGCTAATCTGCAAATACAATTATTGGGTCACTGGGAAGTGAAGAAAAATCCTCTTCAGATCCTTTCCAAATATGAGAACATCAAGCAGAATGTTGGTGAGTTTATTCAAGATTATTGTATTAGATTCAATTCTGTTTACAATACAATTCTTGATAATATAAAGCCACCTATGGGGATGGCCTTGATTATGTTTCTGGATGGTTTTGATCCTGATATGGCCTATCAATTAAGAGAAAGAGATCCGGCGACGTTGGGAGATATGCAGAAAATTGCAGTCAGCGTTGAAGCAAATCTGCTTGCCAAGAAAGCTAGAACAAATACTGAAAAGAAGGTAACCATAAAGGAAGAGGTTCCCACTTCATATCAAGTGCTTCAGAAGATGGAGAAGATGTTTGACAAATTGACAATTGAAAAGCCTGAACCACAAGTCAAAAATCCTAACTTTCGGGGTCAGCAGCAACCAAAATTTAGAATCAAGCAAAGAGAGCAGCGAACACAAGACCAAACAGTGTAGCAGCAGGTGAAGACACCCTTACAGCAGAATTTTGTACATGGTCCAAAATAAAATGATGAGGAGAACGTAATTGGAGAAGAGAATTAGTTCTTTACACGCGATGATATGCCAATTTTTATCACCGAATATGAGGAGTATTCTGAGAATTCAGCTGTACAAAGGGACGAAAATTTCATTTTGGCAAATGAAATAGTTCTTGAGGAAGAGTCTGATGAATATCAAAGAGGAAACATGAATGCTTTATCAGCCCAGCAGTGACAATATTCACTCAGAAGTAGAGACGTGCCCACAAATCCAATTCAAAGAAGGAAGGAGACAACAATGCCAAAGAATGATCATCCCATTGCACATAAAAAGGGAAAAGAGATAGCTAATCCTACCACCAGCAAAATTCCATCAGCAAATGAAAGATCCAATCAGCCAAGTGTATCAAAGGAGAAAACTGAAAAGAAGGATGTTTCAATGAAAGAGGTAGAGAAACTTTTAGTTTTTAACTTAGAAAATGAAATTGCTAAGTTAAAGGTATCTATTCCTTTGACTAAGTTAATGAAGAACAGTAGCTACAAAGGTCAGGTGTGTAAGGTTTTGAATTTAAGTCCATCATCTAATATGGTGAATGTAGAGGATGATGTAGCTCCTTTTTATATCAGTCTCAAGGTGCATGACAATGTGTTACACAATGATATGTTTGATTTCGGAGCCTCTCATAATCTCATGCCCAAGGCCATCATGGAGAAATTGTGATTGGATATCACTAGAAAGTGTCATGACCTTTACTCTTTTGATTCTGGTAGAGTATGGTGTATTGGTCTTATCAAAGATTTGGTGGTTAGTTTGAATTGGATTCTGGCTAAAAATGTTTTGATGCATGTGGTTGTGGCCGATATACCTCCTAGATTTGGCATGCTTCTTTCCAGATCTTTGGGAGAAAATATTAAAGGGACAATGCAACTTAATTTCTCCTATGCTACCATTCCCACATCGGTCAAATGAGGAAATTATACTCGGAACAAAAGATCAAGTACATGATCACTAGCAAGGAGAAACTGGTAAATCATCAAATCAACTATGTACATACTGATTTATAATCATTTATTTTGTATTCAGATAGCTTTAATGATGTGAATAGCCAAGATGTTGAAGTAGAAGACATTCCTGAGATCACTAAAAATTTCAGAAAGGTCTTAAAGCAAGAAAGAGAAAGACTTGATAGTATCGCTGAGAAATCAACCCTCTGACAATAGCAACGTATTGATGGACAGCAAGGAAGAGTAACAGAGCAAATAGAATTTCAGCATTTGGAAGAGGACGAAACAGGCCTGTGGAGCATGTATTTTGATGGCGTGGTAGGAAGGGAAGGTGTTGGAATTGGCATTTGGATACGCAACCCTATTTTCACCCCAAACAAAGTGCCAAGCAATGTAAGGGTCTGCTCCTATAAACTAGCTTTTGACTGCTCAAATAATGAGGCTAAATATGAGGCTTTAATTACTGGTTTGAAAATTCTTAGAAAGTTAAATGCTAAAAGGATTTCAGTGTATAGCGACTCCGATTTAGTTATCAACTAGGTGAAAAGAGAATACCAAGCTAAGCATGCTTGAATGTGGGCCTACTGCAATGTGATATTACATATCTTGAAAGTATTTTCATATAACACTTTGACATGTGTCCCTCGTGTTCAGAATGTCATTGCAGATTCACTTGCAACAGCTGCAAGTAATTTGAAAATTCCGATGAATTCAAACAACAAGTTTGAGATTCATGTGAAACATCATTCCACTATCCTCGACAATCAAAGGTATTGGCAAGTGTTTCAGGATGATGAAGAGATCGATGAATTTATGCAAAATGAAGGTAAATTCAAAGACACTTCTATTGATGTGGTGTATGATGATGGTGAGCTAGACATAGAAGTTAATTAGATGGAAGCGTTGCATCTAAAGGACAATGTCATTCCTAAAGGTCTAATACATTTAGAAGAGTTGTTTGATCAGGATGATGTGGCCCGGAAACCAAGCTTGCTACCAACCGAGAAAGGAGTTGAGGATGTGAACATTGGATCAGCTGAAAATCCTAAGATGGTGAAATTATCAAAGGCATTTCCTCCACAGGTAAAAGCAAAGTATATTAGTTTGTTGTCTTCTTTTACTGATGTATTTGCTTGCGATTATTCAGATTTGAAGGCATATGACACAAGCATAATTCAGCATATCATCCCGATCAAGCCAAATCAAAAGCCTTTTCGTTAGAAGCTAAGAAGAATAAATCCAAAGCTACTACCCTCAATTGAGAAGGAAGTGAATCGGTTATACAAAGCTGGTATCATTGTCCCCATAAGATTTTCAGATTGGATTTCAAACTTGGTGCCCGTGTACAAGAAAACAGGTCAGATTCGATTATGTATTGATTTTATAAATCTGAATAAAGTATCCTCGAAGGACAACTATCCATTGCCTAAGATGGATCACATACTTCAACGAGTAGTTCGAGCATCCCGCATGTCACTACTCGATGGGTATTCAGGTTATAACCAAATTCTGGTCCATGAGGATGATAGAGACAAAACAACATTCACCACTCCGTGCGGAACCTTTCACTATGCAAAGATGCCTTGCGGATTAAAAAATGCTAGTGCAACCTTTCAACAGGCAATGGATATCGCATTCACTAATGAAAAAGATGTCTTTTTAGTTGTTTATCTTGATGATTTGGTAGTTTTCTATAACTCAGATGAAGAGCACCTTTATCATTTGAAAATTTTATTTCAGTGGTGTAGGAAGTATGGTATATCTCCCAATCCAAAGAAAATTATGTTTGCCATGGATGAAGGGAAGCTTCTCGGTCATATTATATCAAAGGAGGACATCTGCATCGATCCAGCTCGGGTAGAAGCCATTCAAAAGATTGATTTTCCATGAAGTAAGAAAGAAATCCAATCATTCAATGATAAGATGAATTTCTTATGTCTCTTTGTGCCCAATCTTGCAAAATATTTAAGGGAAATCACAAACATGCTTAAAAAAGGTAGTGTAGTGAGATGGATTGAGGAAGCAATTAAGTCATTCAATTTGGTGAAATTGGATTTTCTTCAGCTCTGGTTTTTATTAGCTTGGACTATACACAAGATTTTATTTTTTTTTCGTTTGCCTGAGGTCATACTATGGCAGCAACCTTGATGCAGAAAAGGGACCAACTCGAGAAACCAATTACATTTTTCAGCAGAACCATAAGGGATGCAGCATTAATGTACAATATTGTTGAAAAATAGGCCCTTGCTTTGGTAAAGGCATTAAAAGACTTTCGGGTTTGTGTTTTGCATTCTCACATCCTTGCTTATGTCCCTAATGATGATGTTAAAGATGTCTTTGTGCAAACAGATCCGAAGGGGAGAAGAGGCAAATGGATTGTTTTCTTGTTGGAATATGACGTGGAGATCAAACCAACAAAGCTCATCAAATGACAGGGGTTGGATAAACTAATGGCTGAGTCAAATTTTCATGCCTTGGACATTAATCTCATTACTGTTATGTCCGAGGAAGATGAAGAGAGTTCACCTGCTCAGGTATCAGAAATTTTCCTTCTTTCTCCTTGGTATTCAGACATTGTTTATGTACTCCAAAATCTGCTATCACCACCTGGAATGGCTAAGAATAAAAGTAGGACACTGAAATTAAAGGCTACCAAGTTTTGTATCATGAATAATGCACTCTATTAGAAAGATCCCGGTGGTGTCTTGCTCAATTGTTTGGTTGAAGAAGAGGCAAAACAGGTTATGGAAGACTTTCACAAGTGAGATTGTGGAGGCCATGTTTTCTAGAAGACAAAAACCAATAAAATCTTGAGAGTGGGATATTACTGGCCAACTCTTTTTGTTGATGTGTACAAAACAGTAGAAAGATACCATGAATGTTAGATTTTTCAAGGTAGGAAGAAGTTGTAGCCTTTACCACTCAAGCCCATTGAAGTGAGTGCTCCATTTCAGCAGTGGGGTTTGGATATCATTGGCGAGATCCATCCTTCTTCTTTAGCACAGCACAAATGGATCCTCACAGTGACAGATTATTTCACGAAATGGATTGAGGCGATTTCCATGAGGCAAGCCACTGATTCGGTAATTATTTCATTTCTTGAAAACAACATTTTGTCTCATTTTGGTTGTCCAAATAAGCTGATCATTGACAATGTAGCAGCCTTTAAATCTAAAAGAATGGTTTACTTTTGTCATAGATATCAAATAACTTTGGGGCACTCAAATACCTATTACCCACAAGGCAATGGATTGGTAGAATCCCCAAATAAATATTTGGTCAACATTATCAAAAAGCTGCTGGAAACTAACAAGAAAAGTTGGCATAAAAATCTGGTCAATGCACTTTGGGCAGATAGAGTAAGTCAAAAGAAATCTATAGGCATGTCTCCCTTTGAGCTCATGTATGGTGTGGATACAATCTTCCCGACCTCTCTTGCAGTCCTAGTGGTTAAACTCTTACAAGAAGCAGGCAACAAAGATGATCATTTTCAGTGGAGAATCAATCAAATGATTCAGTTGCAACAAACTAGAAAGGAGTTGTTTCAGAACACTTTCAAGCTACAAGAGAGAATCAAGAAGATATATGATCGAAAGGAAAAGGCAGACAAGTTTCAAATAGAAGACATAGTGCTAAAATGGGATGCAAGGAATGAAGAGAAAGGTAAACATGGCAAGTTTGAAAATATTTGGAAAGGACCTTACAGGATTGTTGCATATCAGTGCCAAAATGCTTTCCTTTTGCAAGAGATGAATGGAGAAGACTATCCTGGTGGGCCGATCAACGGTCAGCTACTTAAACGGTATTATTTGTGAAGTGTTTTCCGCCATCATATGTATCATTGTAAATACCAGTTTGCTAAAATTCCATTGCAAGTGTCTACTATTTTCATTCTTTCAGATTGGGGCCCAAGGTGAAGGCTATAAAACTGAGGTTTGATTTCAGTTTTGGTTTGGTTTGTTAGAGTCAAGTCTTTCAGTCAATTTCAGTCTTGAAATTGAGTCAGTTTTGAGTCACATTTTATTCTTGAAATTAAGTCAAGAGTTTGGTATTGATTTGTCGAAGTTATTGACTCCATATCCCAATGGGCAAAGGCACTACCTGCTTTCCCAGAGATCTGTAGTTCTCGACACCTCCAAGGAGCTACCATCCCCAATGGAGCCAATGTTAGTGTCGGTATCTTCATCCCTCCGTCAGAGATCAAATTCTCTTGTTGCATTTCATCTTAGGTGTCTCGCTCAGTCAGCTAAATTCCATTAGGAGCATGGATCATCTGATGGTAGTGGCTTATTGTACATTTTCCCTCATGTCCTTCACCTACTGGCCCAATTTCATTCATCAAGATCTTCTGCAGTCACTTTTTGTCTTTAAATTTGCAAAAGTCTCATCTAGGGTTTCAGTTTCAGTAGGTCTAGGGTTTCATCAAAAAGGTCACCAAAATGTCCAATAATGGTCAGCAGGCGCATGAGGAGGTTGAATAAAGTTCCAATACCAATACATTTTGTTGAGAAATGAATTTTTCCTCAAAACTTTGTTTTGAGGAAAAACATAGTATTTTAGGTTTTTATTGTGTAAATTCATGTAGTTTCGGTTCTTTTATTTGTAAAAAACTTCAGTGGAAACCATGGTCACCTTGCCAAGCTTCAGCTACTGCATCCCCTACAAGACAAACAAAAATCAAGTTATTTAGTTCATCAAAAGCATAAATAAAGTAAATTGTTCAAAACCGAGAGTTGAAAAAGTAAGTCACATTGCAAACATTATAAAAGTGGGTTTTATGAAGGAAAAAATAAAAGCTCTTGTATATAAATCATTTTCCTAAATTCAAAAAGCTCATTTTCATTCAAAATAGAAAGATTAAGCAAAGTGAATGCCTTGTTGAGCAAAGGGAGAAAAAATGAAGTAAAACTGTGCAAGTTTGTGGGCACAACGCATTAGGTGAAAGGCACAACACATACAACTGGCACGACACACTGGGTTGCCTTCTTCGGTGTTAAATTTGTACTGGCATGACACACATAGGAGGCACAGCGGGTTGGGTTTGAGGCGCGGTGCATAGAGCTGCCAAGCCCGATTTCGTCAAAAACTTCCTCAAATTGCCAAAATCGCTCAAATTTTCTAGTGCGTAAGTAAGTAAAGCCCTCTTCCTTGCTAGTGAAAGATATTTTCTTGAAAATTTATGGTGGTTGTGTGAAAAAACTCAAACCCTAATTCCTTACAATTTCTCAAAATCCATTGCCTAGGGTTTGTATTTCTCATTTTGTTGCTATGTCCACTACATCATTCCTTTTCTCTTTGACTCCTCCATTTAGTTTCTGAGTTCATCTACTCATTCCCTAACTCTCATATTCCTAAAAAACAAATCAGTCACCCCTATCCCCAATTCTGATTTTCCCAACTCCTAAATACAAAATCCCCAAACCCTAATTGTTGTCCCTAAGCTTACATATTATTCCCTAATCCCCTATTTCCCAAACAAAAACCTATCCTAACATTCCCAAAACCCCTCATACTCTTTCCCCCCATAGTCCCTCATATATTTTTACCCTTGGTGGCAGAAAATTAGAAACACCATAAATCTCCTACTACTCATCAAGAAAGCTCACCCACTAGCAAACATGGTGTCTGATCCTTCATATGACCAAGATGAAGAGACACACAGTGACTCTCCTACAGAAATACATGCACCAAGGAGACCTCATAAGGGTGGCAAACATATAAGAGAGGAACCTACTACACTTTTTGAGCTGCAGGCCTGCCTTCTTGCTATCACATGCTTCCAACACCAATCCTGTTATGAGTTCTGTGAGATGGTTGCTAGAATCCAGTATCATCATGACTTAGCCCAGTTGTTTGTGCTTCATCTACATAATGGCCAAGCCACTCTAGCTGGTGTGACATTCACTCTAACACCGGAGTCTATTTCTCTAGCAACCAGTATTCCTAATATTGGAGAGCAATGGAATAAAAAGGCAGCAAATTGACAAGAAAAATTATGAACCATACATCAAGCCCAGTTATTTGAGACAACTTAGCAGAGTTTTTCCTTTTCAGTACCTAAAAGATTCATATGCTCCTTTGATGAAACTTATAATGAAATATTTAAGCTTTTAGGGCTGGTTTTCTCGCCTATATGCCTATCATACCCGACTATTGATGCACTTTACCATGGTGAGAATGATGAATCTCCCCTACTTCATGTGTTGAAATATTGAGAAGATGACCACCATAGTACAACAAAAGACTCCTTAGCAGCAATTTAATAGTATCTATAATCTTGGTCTCATTAAAATTGCAGTCATACATTAGCATGGTCTGCAGGGCATCTCATGGGAGGATTTAATTTCTCATGAGTTCTTCACAGCTCCTTAGGGACCTTTAGAGGCTTTTCATGAGACAGGTGGAACTTCACATCAGCAAGAGGGTCATGAGACACAGACTGCTAGTGTGCCGGTGTTTGTCACCTATCAAAAGGGCACTAGACAGTTGTTTGCAGTAGTGAAGCGAGTATTATCTCCACCCGGGGTGGAAGGGGTCTCGCTTCCTTCATCAGCACAACAGGTTGAGGATAAGGACGAGGCCATTCCAGGATGAGGGGCCTTTGGGTGAGCAGGAGACTGATTTTATTCTCATTGAGGATGATGACACTGATTTGGGCCCATAAAGCTCAAAGCTCAAAGAGGTCGTCTAGGAGCAACAGGTGGACATCAATGCTTTATGCCTCAACTTAGAAAGAGCTAATTGGATAATAAAGTACCTGGAGAAAAGAAACAAGCAGCTTGAGGATTAGCAAACGATTATGGACTTGCAAAACGTACGAGAAAACCGCCAAGCTGCCAAAAGGAGGAAGGTGAAGCTCACATTACTTGATCAAGAAAACAATGTTGATCAAGAATCATGGCTAGAGAGATTTAATATCCACTTAGAAAGGTTGTTAGAGAAGGCCAACAGGGAGAAAACAATGTTGAGGCATATGGCCTATCATTACATGGCGAGAAACAAAGTGTGCAAGGCAAGAACCAAGAACTTTAAGGCCAAGTTGAAGAGGGCATTGAGGAGGTGAAAGGAGCAAGATAGAATTTAGATATTGGCTGAGTCTTCCTTGGGTCAACACAACACTTGATGGAGAAGACTCAGCCCAAATTTCAAAAAATTTGAGACACTTTTTGCATTTTTGAAATTTTTGGGCCAAAACACAAAATTTTCTGCCCTGTGCACCACACCACCTGGCACTTGCTTTTGATGGAGGCCTCCAAATGATAAAAACTCAACATTTTTCGAATTGGCATAAAGAAATATGCTTGCCTACAAATTGCCAAGAAATTTTGACAGGTTTTGAGCCCTCAAAAAGGTCAAAAACACCCAAAAAATGACCTTACTACCCCTATTTTGACACACAAAAAGTAGTGTTAGGAGAGCTCAATATTGGAGGGGAAAATGGAGGCCAAATTCAAAAATTCCACTTGTTCTAGAAGGTAGACGGGTAGACATTTCCAACAAGCACACTTGTAGTATATTTGGAAACCAGGAATGCCTCCAAAAGTTGTTGCAAATAGGCACTATGCATAGAGAAACCAGCGTGGCGCATTGGGGAAATTTTGCTCAGTTTGACCAAGTATACTCTGTTGTTCGCCTAGTTTCTTGATAGTTTGACTTTCCTCCTTATTAATGTCAAAATTATAATGTAATTTAATGTAAATATATAGATCTTGATGTAATTATGTTAAAATTCCACTCATGGAGGTAGATTCATCTATCAAAAAGTAGTTTGCAACTGAATGAATCAGTTCCCTAGTTTGTAGAGGCAAGCTGTTCCACTGCCTAATTTTTAGTTCTCAGTTTAGAATTAGTTTGAACAACTCCTTGAATTATGAGCTTGACCCCTAGAGGCTAGGATGAGTTATGGTTTGTCTATATCTTGTGATTTTTTAGTCATTAGCATGCTTGGACTTTTGAGAAACCTTGGAGCTTCATTGTATTCACATTTCAGTAGTTTTGGCCAAGGAATAGAGACCATGGTTTACAACACTCTTTGGGATTTATGTGGCATTTTGTTTTAGTATAGTTCTTTCTTCTGTAATTGTGAATTTCACTTAAATTTTATGTATGTAATTATCTATCTTGTTTCTTCTTAACTAAAACAAACAAGAGTATCAGTAGAATCCATTGAAATCATAGTGCTCTACCTAGGGTATGCTTAGTTCTTGATGTTTTTCAGTTGTTTGAAGAGGATCCCTGAGATTTTCTTGCCCTCTTTAACTCCTCACCTGTCCAAATATCTCCATATCATTTAATTTGAAGCACCAAATTAGTTGGCTACCTTGCCCCATAGAGATCTCTGCAAAACTAAGCCTCATTCCCCAGACCCAAATTTGCCTTTCCCTCTGAGCCAACAAAAACATCATTAAATTCAATCAAACTCTTTTCCACACATACCTAACCTAAGATTAGTCGTCATATCAGTCATCTCAAGCCCTTATTGATCATACATTTCTAAGATTGACAAGAGAGATCCCTATCCCAACCTTGTAGGGCTAGCTACCAGGTTAAGTGTGGTTTGATGTTACCCTAGATCCTACCTTTCTCAGCTTGAGGTAGATTTAGGCCCTAACAACATTAAGATAAAAATAATTACTTGCAACAGCTTGAATAATTAATCCTTTACCTCCCTAAATAGTGTTCTTTACTAAATTAAAATAACACAAAAAAACAACTACAATGTTCACTTGGCAATTTCCTTTTCAGTCCTCTCAGAGACCAAATAGTCTTCTGTCATGATGACCCATCAGCTATAAGCTCTTGCATAAAATTATATTTATCCATTTCTCTAAAGATTGAAGCCACCCAATTCCATAAAGTGGAGGTGAATGGGCAGAGGTTGAGGATTTGTTCCATTATTTTTTCTTGTATTTCACATAACTAACATCTAGATGGACCAGCAACACCTCTTTTCTGAATGTTTTCCCAAGTCATATTTTTTTCTGGTGCACCAACCACATGAACAGTCTAACTTGCATCTAGTTCTCGTTCTACCAAAGGTCCTTCCATACCTTATCTAGGTTTGGAAAGTCAAGCCCTAGGGCTATTCTCTTGGCTTCTTTGAGTTGAAGTTGTCTTCATTATTTTTCCCCATCTCAGTTGGTCTGATGATGTTGAAATCAAAATCTTTATTTTTCTAAGATAACTACAAGAGATTCTTCCCGGGTTTTCAAAGGGGTATCTTCACTATATACTAGGTTCTTCCATATTCTCCATTTTCCTTTGCTCCTATCCTGATCCCAAAAATCATTTAACCTGAGTAAGCCTTTGTTATCAATGTCATTCTTGAGGTTGGCTAGTTCTTCTCTTAATAGGTTAGGGTCGTGTTGCCAATTGTCCTCCCAAAACCAAGCTAGGTCTCCTTCTCTAATCTCCCAGAAACTGTGTTTCTGAACAATTGCTCTATTCTCCCAAGCTTTATTCCAAATGTGGGAGCCTTTGAGAAGCCTAGACATTCAAATGTGATCCCTTTCTTGCCAAGCATTTTCATACTTTTGTTTCCAGACCTTGGCCTAAGGGGTTACCGATTCCTTAAGCTATCTCCACCATAGTTTTGCCCCCATAAATTTACTTAGAGTTTAAGGGTCATCAAGTCCCAAGCCTCCATGTGTCTTAGGTTTACAGTTGTTATCCCAAGCTACCAAAGCCGATTTCTTTTTCTCTTCCCCTTTTCCCCAAATAAAGTCTCTTTATATATTTCTAATTTGTTGCACAACACCTTTAGCAGTAGGAAGGGTAGAAAGCATGAATATCGAAATAGTTTGTAGGACTGGTTTTGTTAACACTAGCTATCCTAGTAAATTCAAGGACTTGATTTTCCATTTCTGGATTTTGTCCAGGAGTTTATTGGTAACTGGCTCCCAAACTTCCTTGCTTAGAGGTTTTTCTGTTCGAGGAATTCCCAAATATTTGGAGGGTAGTTGTTCTCTTTAAAAACCAAGAATTCTAGTGAGGTTTCTCTGAATAGCAATGTTAGTATTAAAAAAGAAAATCTTTGATTTGGTAAGGGTTACCTCTATACCCACAACCATAGCAAAGTATTTTAGGATTTGCTTGAAAGCTTTAGCCTCCTTGACCATGGATGTACCCTGCATCACGGTATCATCTACAAATTGTTGATGAGTCAAGGCATCCCCACTCTAGGTGAGTTTAAGACCCTAGATTTCTCCTTCTACTTTGGAAGATTGGATCCCATTACCTAAACCCTTCCATCATGAGAATAAAGAGGAAAGGGAAGAGCGAATCTCCTTGCCTGAGGCCTCTTGAAGGCCTAAAGGTTTTGGATGGTGATCCATTAAGCAGGATGGAAAAACTAAAGGTGGTGACAAGGGCCATTACCCATCTTATCCAATTATGGTCAAAGCCATACGATGATAGTACTTCCCTGATGTATGCCCAACTTAGCTTATCATAAGCCTTCGCTAGACCAAGTTGTATGATCATACCTGCCTAATTATTGCTCTTGAGAGATTTTACCAATTCGTGCGCTTGAATGATGTTATTCAAAATTTTCCTTCCTTCCACATATTGAGTTTGTCCCTGAGACAAAGAGTTGGAAGAAGAGGCTTAAGCCTATTTGCAATCATTTTGGAAATAATTTTGTACACCACATCGCATAATCGTGTGGGTCTAAATCTATCTGGTGTCATAGATTTTTCCTGCATTGGAATCAATATTATTAAAGAGGCACTAAGCGCCCTCAAAATAGTTTTTTTTTGCCTCGAGTCCCCCACCACATCAAGGATGTCTTGCTTGACTATTTCCCAACATGCTTTGAAGAAGTCTACATTGAACCCATCCGAGCCTAGAGCTTTCCCATTTTGCCTCTCTTTGATGACTTCACTTATTTCCTCTTCAGTCACTGGCATGTTAAGATTGTTATTTTCTTCTCTTCTCACAATATTAGGAATGTGATTTCTGAAGTCATTGATTAATTGTTATCTGTCTATGAGAGGATCCTCTGCTATTCTTTGGAAATGTTGTAGAAAAGCTCATTCTATTTCTTTATGGATGTTGAGCTGTTTTCCTTGAGTGTCTCTGAGTTTTGAGATCCTGTTATGAGACCTATGATCCATACTCATTTTTGTTCCAATATTTAATCCAAAGTTTGATATGTTTCAATATCTGATACAAAAGGAACATCTTAGTACCTTGAACGTGCATATCTTCTATCCACCATTTTCCAATGTTGTTGATGAAGTCGGGATGGGTTAGCCAAATGTTTTCAAACCAGATAGGTCTGTTTCTCAGAGTTCCTATAAAGGAGGCTTCAAGTTGGATAGGTGAGTGATTTGAGCCTCCAAAATGGAGGATTATAGATGACAAGTCAAGGCCTGTGAGGATGAGGTCCTCAGAGATTATGAATCTATCTAGTTTAGAGGCCACTTCAGAAGCCCCTCCCCTCTTATTGTTCCAGGTGAAGGTACGATTTCTTGTCTCCATATCCACCAACCTCATGTCATTTAAGAAGCTCTAAAAGGCTATGGAGTCTCTTCCTACTGTTCTGGTCCCACCTTTTTTTCAAAAAGAGATCTGATCATACTAAATTCCCCTCCCATAATCCATGGGATAACCAAATATCTTACTTTAAGCTCCTTCAGTGAGGTAAGCAACATGAGTTTGTCTTCACGTTTTCGAGGACCATAGACATTTGTGATCAAATGTACTTCCTTATCACCCAAAGGTTCGACAATCATTGATAGGCAATTCCTGGATGCTTTAGCATCTAGGATTCCAAATTTCAGGGGGTTCCAAAGTGTGAGAATCCTTCTTGCTGTGTTATCTATTTTCACTTCTGGATATTCATACTTGATCAGTTATTTTCTATGTATCTCTCTAATTTTATCTATTGAACATTTTGTTTCCTGGATAAACACCATATCTAGTTTTTCCTCTTTTATTTTGTTGCTAAGAATTCTTTGTTTCCTTTTACTTCCTAGACCCCTAATATTCCATGTTGTAAGCTTCGTTAAGAAATGTTTGTAAATGAGTAACTAGTAAGGTCTTTCATCTTACTTGAGTTGATCATGAGTTTTCCACACTCTACCAATAACTCATTCTTTCTTTTCCTTCCTCTTTTCCTTCTTCGATTCTTGGGACTGTGTCCCAATGTTTCCTCCATTGTTTTTACCCCTCTGCTTCCCTAACTATCATGGTTTCTTTTGACCCCAGAACCATTTTCTTGAGATTTGCAAAGGAAGAGTTGTTGTACTCTATTAATCGCCTCTTGTGGTGGCGAATCAATCCCTTTGTCTTTTGCCTGCTCCAAGAACTTTTCTAGATTGAGATTATACCTTTCAAGAATTTCCTCAAGATCATGGTCCTCCATTCCAGCTTTGCTTGGGGTCATCTTATGGTCCCTGTCAAGTTCCATAGTGCTTGGCAGATCGTCCTTTTGCTTGCTATTTTCTAGTCTATCCTCCATGCATTCATATTTTTCCTTATCTACAAGATTATCCTCCAATACATGGTTCATTCCATTGTTCCCCTCTTGCTCCTCTAGTATCTTGAATCTATTATGACCTGGTTGCTTCTCCTCGTTGATTACCTTCTGGCTCTTTTTCCCTCTGCCACCAACCTTGCTATAGCCTTTTGCATATTTTGCTATGGTGGCTTTAATACTACTCTCCACTTTTTTCAAAAGGCAATCTCTGAAGAGGTGCTCGTGTTCATGACATTTGCAACATCTAAATGGGACATGTTCATAGTCCACCACCTGCACCCATTCTTCGTCATATACTTCTAGAATGATTTCATCTAGAAGTGCTCCATAAAGGTCCATTTATACACATATTCGAGCAAAGGAGGTGTATTTTCCACATAGTGTCACTTCTAATATTTTTAAAAAATGACCTAGTTTATTGCCTATGGCTTTTAAAGATTCTGGTAGCCAATAACATAAAGGTAGGGAGTAGAGTCTTATCAATACCAGCATTGATGTAAATGCTTCTTGTTCTGGGACAAAGTTCATCACCCATGGTTGCATGAATAGGCCTGCAGCAGCATAGAAGTATGGTCCTCCTTCGAACACTCTGTCTTTATCCTCTAAATTTGTGAATACTATTGTGAAGAAACCATTAGACCCAAGGTGAAGAGTTATTTCTCATTTTGGCTTCCAATGGTTCTTTATCCATGCATGCAAAGCCCTTTCCGCTGGCCATATCCCCATAAATTTTTATATTACTCCATAAGTTGTCATATGGCCCTTATGCACCTGTAGCGCTAGATCACTTAACACCACCCGGGCTGTAATGGTTGACCTAGGTTTGCAGCATCATGTCAGATCCTTGTGGTCGGGTCTCTGACTACCTCCTCCTGTTCTCTTCTCTCCTTTGACTCCCTCTTGATTATCTTCCTTCCCCTGTGGTTGGATGTTTTTCTATTTTTCCATAATGATGCTCCCAGTGTCTACTTGCATTGCCTTCTTGAAGTGGTTCGAGACTGCATGACTATAGGAGGGAGTCGAACTGCCCCGTTCTCTCCCCTCCATGGTTCCCAACACTGATACCCTACTTGAAACCCTAGATCTACGTGTTTCCCGTGCAGTCGCATTTCTCCCACAACTTTTCCAGTGTTGGTTCCTGATTTCAACTGATAGAGCAAAACACATGTAATCATTCAGTCACAATGAATGTAATATTTTTAATGGGGAACGCCGAAGTAATTTATCTCTCATTATTATTTATTTATTATTACTTTTTCTAATTGTAGCTCTCAAAATGATCCAATCGCTCTCATTAAATTTTGTCAATGTAGGAAAACAAATTCTTCACTATCAATGGAAATGTGAAAATTATCAACTCCTCTCGGTGAGTTTGTGGCTGCAATTTAAGATTTTATCATTACAAAAAAAAATCTTATTTTCTAAAAAAAAAATTCAAGATATTAATATTTTGGTGAAAAATACTAATATTATAAAATAATAAAAAATAACAAATTTCTCTCTCTCTCCCACACACACATACACACACACACACACACAAACATATATATTCTTAATCTAATTGATAAACAAAGTGACTCTTTTCCAACCTCTTTTCTTGTTTTGTTAGACCCAAATTTCTATAGAAATTTGTAAGGATCATAAGTTTGAGTTGCTCAATATGCAGATTTCTAGTTCCAAGTGGGGTTTTTAGGGTGTTGAATCCATTCATGTGTTCAAAAGTGCATTTTAAATAACAATCAATCATGTTATGCATGTCTATTTTGGAATAGGGATTCCAAAATTTTAATTTAATTGTCAGTTATTATTAGGTAGATGGTAGTAATTTAACCTCCACTAAATATTTTAAGATATTATTAATTATAGTTACATATCAAAGGTTGAGATTTATTTCAAAAGTAATTTAAATGTTATGGCCAAATTATTAATTATTGATAATTAAGTTAAAATTATGGAAACTCTATTCCAAAATAGAAACACCTATGGGCACAATTAATTAGCTACAAGTTATGGCTTGGTTATTTTTGGGGTCGTTTGGGTAAACTTCACTTGGTCATACAATCAATTTACCATTGGAACTTTTGGGTAGATTTGAGATATAATAACCATTGTTTTTCCCATCACATACATATGTAATATATCCTATTTAAAGGCAGGGGGAATCCATTGATGATAATTCAATTAGTTCCTATATTTAAAATATTGTGCTCATGTTTTATTGTTTATGTATTTATGGTGTATTTGTTTATTTCTCTAGCTCATTTTTATTATTAACAATGATTTATCAACCTAGATTCATTTAGCTTTAGATTTATCAAGCATCTAGGAAGAGATTTCATCGTCTTTGCGCTTCATATATCCAACGTTAATATGGATCTAAAATTCATACATTATTTTGAAATTCCATTTTTTAAATTTAGTTGTAATAAATAGAATCCCCATAGGGTTAAACGTGTTGTTTTTTATATCTACTTAAATTTAAATTCTGCAATTACCCACATAAATTTTTGAAGACATATTTTTTTTTTTGTCATTATAAGGCAAAAACACTACTCTCATAATGATATCTATCTAGATTCTATAAATTGGAATGACATCTATCAATATTCTATATGCTTTAATTTTCTAATATTTAAATATCCTCCACCCAAAAAGACATCAGCTTGAAAGAAATATAAGAGAATTTACATATGTATTATATATGTAGTATAAGTACATGGACAGACAAGGTTACTTAACCACATTCCTAGTTGCAAAGAACACAAAAATTGATAACCTAGAAGAAACTGAAAGAGGCTTAATGTGTGTAATGTCGATGTAAGATACCTTTCCATTTCCTGAACTCACTTCAATTATCCCAAGGTTCTTTCCAAATGCCCTATGCATCACCAAACATGGAAAATCCCCATACCAATGGAATCAAGTTAAGATATGTGCACATCAAGCCACATGTATTTTTTTGTTAATTAAGCCAATTATTCCTTTTTTAATATAACATTATGAAAAAAAAAATATTAGTGCTATTACTATTTAGCTTTCTCTACACTCAAATATGGGGAAGATGTTGTCACTTTATCTTTATATAATGTTACAAATTAAAAGTAATTAAAACATGAAGTCATCTTAATTAGAAATAATTGTAATACAAGTCAATTCATGTGCACATATACTATCAATTGCACCACATGTTGCAAAGGAAACGTCGTAAGGAAATAACATAAGAAACAACATCATAGAAGAAAGAAGTCAAAATTTTATGCAATATTTTTTCTTTACTGGCGTTTCCTTTTTATCATATGTTATGTTTCAGGGAGATTCCAACTAGGCCAATATTCTAGAATATGTTCAAAGTGAAGGTAATTCACAAAACTTCACTCCAAAGGATTTATTAAAATTTTCTTCATTAAGATTCTAGAACCTTTATAAGTAAATGATTTAAATCAAACATTTCATAACAAATTAATCCCATATCAACTTAATTCATAGTGCAATGGACGATAGTTTTCTTTTCCATTACTATCGGTCAAATTTTATGAGGAAAAATTAATAGAAATACTTTAGTAGTAATGGGAACATTAATAATCTCCTTCATCATTTGTTATATGATGTTCTTGATTTAGGCACTTGTTGCTTCTTTTCCTTATTTCGCTCATGTAAAACTCCCAACTATAAGAAAATGGTATTAGTTTGTTTTTATTTTGGACCATTGTATTTTATCTAACTCAATAATTTCCATAGACTCAACTGGGTCTCCATCATTATCTTTCCATAGCGACACAATGTCTTCAAATGCATTTCATAAATTTGGTTTAATAAATGTTGGTGGAAAACCAATATATTTCACCTTGTAGAAAGGAGTTTACATTTGTTGGCATAAAATTGTATTACTCTTACAATGTGATGATGTCATCTAAATCTTGAATATTTCTGACCACTTATGAAATTCCATTTTCTAATTGTTATTTGACCATGATTATATTGGAATCATAATCCTTGTTCGTGAGAATATCCTTTAAGAAGTCAATGATAAGTGGCACAATTTGTTCCTCACAATTGTGAAAGTAAAGGACAAATTCATTCACATTATGTTTGAAAAAGTTATGCTAAGGGTCTTGATTCATGAAATTTTTTATCCTCTCTTTTTGTTGTCTTAATTTGTGTCATCTCAAAAAAATATTTCGCCAATAACCTATGTTATTGTTATCTTAACAGTGACATTGCCAAATTTATAGCTTCAATCATAAATTTCATGTCTCCATTCTACTTTTTCAATAAAAGGCAAAGATTCCTAAAAACTATAGATAGATATTCGTTATGAAAGATATGAGGTAAAACATGAAATTATAAAAAATTGTCAAAGTTATCTGAGATGGGTAACGTTGTCCGTAACAAGAGTCCATTTGTATCGCCTATGGTGTTAATTAGGAAGGGTGGTTCATTCAGATTGATGAATGATTTTTGAGAGCTTAGCTAAGGGACTATCAAGAACATATATCATATTCCAAGGATTGGTGAGTTTTTACAGTTGCATGATGCCATTATATTCACCTAGATAAGTCCAACACAAAATTAACAAAATTATGTTTTGAAATAAATTATGTTACCAATTAATTATTTAAAGAGAAAAGTAGTATTTTATGGGAAAGTTTCCTTTGTGGTTAATTGTTGGTCATTTTTGAAAATAAAATTGTTGAAAGTGTTGGTATGTTTACTTTTAGCAAGTACACTATTGTGCATGTTGACTGTGTTGCCAAAATTAATCCCAAGGAACCTCTTCAAAACGTTTGTGTTTTAAGTTGTGGTTTCTCCACAACTAATTTAATTCCATATTTTTTTCTAATCATCTGTTTTCCATTTTAAATTATTTCCATGTACATATCCATGATGAGAAATATTAAGGACTATAACTATCCATATTCACTAAGAAGTTACATATATTGTCTATAAAATCCCAAAGTAAATTTTATGCCATCATTACATCAAGAAATCCCCCCTATCAACCGATGCAAATATGGAAAAAACATGCTAAACTATCATTTCATCAAAACAACCTTCCTTCAACCCAAATGATGTACTTCAAGTACATGAGACATAAATCCTATATGCAGCTTTTCACAATATTTTCTAGGTCAATCAGATGATGTAAACATTAAATAACTATGTCCATTACCCCAATGCTCCCTCCATCTGAATAATTTTGCCTTGTTGAAACAACCTCCACTATGTAATTCTCATGGGAAAGAAGCCAATAAATCTCTCTCCACCATTTTGTCTTCCTCTCCTTTGGAAATGGCTTAATCCTCCACACTCACCCAAAAATAGAAGTTCTCAAAGAAATTTTTTAATCCAAACTATATTACCTATAGGGGATCCATTATGATGTAACCTAATTCCTCATTAAAAGATTTATTTCTAAAAAAATATTCAATAAACTCAGTTAGGAGCGGAGATTGAACACAAAGTCTGGTGGTTTACATCCATATTCAATGTTTCTCAAACCCTTAATCTCCCTAATGAAATAATAATAAAAAAATGTTACGAATTGTTCTCAAACATTACATTAGTCACTACACAAAGATGAAGGCATGGCTTGACAGACCATGCATTAAGTATTGCATCACTATCTAGGAAGGTATATATATCACAAAATTAGAGAGGGAGAAATCAAAGGTAGCATGCGAGGATGACCTGGAAACTCCTCTTTTATTGTCCTCATCCATGTGTGTGTCAAGATATGCTTCTTGGGCTTCACGAGTAGACATAGACACTTTGCATGTGAGGAAGGATAAATTTGAGGTGAGAGGTATGGAATGTGCTTCTTGTACATGAACCATTGAAAAATCTCTCAAAGGCCTTCCAGATATTAAAGTCGAAACTATGGTTCTTATTCAAAATAAAGTTTTAGTATTCTCTAGGCTAGCCTTCATTGAATTAAGACTAATTTTCCTTCTAAACCTAGAAGACAATTATTTACCTTTGCAAATAAATATTCCTTATTTTTTACTATCAGAAGACTATAATACCCATATTTCCAAAGTCAATTGTATACTCATATTAAATTTGTAGTAATACAGAATCAAGATCTAGTAAGGAACTAGGACCACAATAGATTTCCCCTGCCATTTTCACAGAATCATGTATAGGGGCAGCAGTTTTATATTGCTTCATAGTTCATATTGCATCTTCACAATTTTCTTATGTAGGAGGTAAGATGTTTCCATCTATAGCAAGTAAGATTAAGACAATAGTTCAATGGTATATGATTCAATGCCCAATCCTGCTAAATTGGGGCCCTGTCACGATCCCATTCCCTTGAGTCTTAAATTTTCATAGAAAAGGTTGTACTCATAGTTTGAATGTTATGCAATAAAATTCCATTAAAGAGGAAATAGAAGATCTTAAGTTTGAGGCAAAACTAACTAGGGATGGCACAAAGGATATTATCATGGAAGTATGTCATATAAGAATCAAGGGAGCAGTATTGATGCAACATGGTAAGCCCATTTGTTACCATTCTAAAACTTTTTTATGTGCAGTAGTTAAATATCCTACATATGACAAAGAATTGTATGCTTTGGTGAAAAGTGTGAAAAAGTTGAAACATTAGTTGATGGGAAAGTAAACTATAATTCACACAGATCATAAACCATTACAATACTTGTAATTTCAAACCAAGCTACAATAAGTGAGGCATTTTATATGGATGGGTTTCTTGTAGCAATTCCACTTAGTAATAAGGTAGAAGAAAGGAATCTATAACAAACCTTTTGATATGCTATCTAGACCAATTTTTAGTGAATCGGTTATTCTTAAGCATAATTCTATCATGCATGAGAGCTATGTTGAACAATATAATTTAGATGACTATTTTAAATATGTATATGCAAATTTGTGTCAAGGCAACTAAGTAGAGGAATTAGATTACCATGTTCATGATAAATTGGTGTATCATCTTCGCAGGATATGCATTCCACAGCGTGTAATGTTCAATATCATAAGGGAATTGCACACATCTGTTATTGCTAGCCATTTTGGTGTAGGAAAGATAGTGGAACAATTATAAAGGTATTTTTATTGGCCCCGTATGCATGAAAGTTTGTCACAATATGTAAGAGGATGTTTTCTATGTGCTACTAGTAAGCCTAGAAATATAAAGTTAGGACTCTATACTCCAATTCTAGTTCCTTCCTATCCTTGGGAAAGTATTTCTATGGACTTTGTAGGAGGGTTACCTATGTCTAAAAAAATCCTGAATACCTTTATGTTGTGGTGGATCATTTCAGCAAGATGTGTAATTTGATGCCTTGTAAGAAGCGGGTTACAGCTTAACAGACTACATAAATGTTGTTTCAAAATTTATGGGTGCATTTTAGATTGCCCAAATCTATTATTTCTGATTGAGATTCTCGATTTTTCTGGAAATTTAGGTCAATCTGATGGGGAGTCATGGACACAAAGTTGAAAAAGCTCACAACATTTCATCCACAAATCGATGGTTAGACAGAAGTGATGAACATGACAGTAGTACATCTTCTTTGTGGTTATTCTAGCAAAAATCTTAAGCTTTGGGATGAACACTTACACTACATTCAACATCCTTACAATCAGGCAAAGAATTCATCGACTCAAACATCTCCATTTGAGGCATGCCTTGGATACTTATCAAAAACACCTTTAGATTTTATGTTTGGGAAAGATGTTACTATTGATGGACATAGTGACATTGATAAGGCCAAGAGATTCATTGAAAAAGTTCAATTGGTGCATAAGATGGTTCAAGGACACTTAGAAAAGAGTCAAGCCAAGTATAAGATGAGGCATGATAAGAATCATGTTGACCATAGTTTTTAGGATGGAGATGAAGTTTGGATTTATATTAGAAAGGAGGGCTTCAAGGAGAAGGTAAAAAATTGAAACCAATAAGATATGGAGCTTTCAAGAGTTTATAAAAGATTAGTAATAATGCCTTTTGGTTGGATTTCCTCCATATATGCAAATGTATGCAGTTGTTAATGTTGAGAATTTTAGATTATATGAGCCTCCTTTGATTGAAGATCAAGGAGAGAATACTCAGATTCCTTCAATAGAAGATTTCTCTCCTGAATTTCTTAAACAATTGTAGCAAGATAGAATCCTTGACAGAAAAAAGAACTTCAAGAAGAGGGAATGTGGAGAAACTTCATGTGGGGCTCAAAGGTAAAAATCCAAGCAAAGCCAAATGGATTGAGATTGGAAGGGTGACAAAATTGTACCCTAATATGTTTTTGACTGAAAATATTTTTTTGGAGGTCCAAAAGCTTCTAGTGGGGAGTGATCTAAGGGATCAGTAAAGTGCTCAAAATTTAAAGTGCTTGAAATTGGTGTCAAAGTCTAGATCCCATCGACCTAAATCTAATGCAACTTGAATCGCTCAAACCAATATCGTATGCTCCCAATATCGTGTTTTGATCAGTTTCCAAAACATGTAATTTTTTTGCAGGTTGGATGCACGATTGTTGATTGGGTAGTTTTTATAATGACTCAGCGGGCTCACTGTATAGGTTGACTAGTATTCCAAGGCCAATGGCAGGCTGCCAGGTGACCTCATGTGATTAGCTCGAATTGGAAAGTTCAGATTAGTGGTTGGAGTTTTTAAATGGACCAATGGTGGGATGCCATGTCGTCCAATCATGGGCTACTTTGTGGCACCCTGACACAGTATAAAAATTTGGTATCGTTGCTCAGAGGCCTAACTAGTTTGAACACGGGACCTTTAAGAAGCAATACAATGCTCTACTGCAATGCCAAGGGCGTTACTTAATAAACTATAATATCGAAATCCTATTTAAAATTTAAGCAGCTTGAACTTTGGGGAGAGGGCAGGGGTAGAGTGCCCAAGTACTCAGGCTTAGCCCCAACATACGGTCTAAACCTTTATACCATACGACCAAAGGTAGTCGCAGTGGAGAGCTTGGTGGGATGGGTGCAGAGAATATAGGCACCAACCACCGATTATATCCACCATGGAACCGAATGCCAATGGACCGAGGTGTTATGCCGACCAGGGTGGGTGGTAAGCCCCAGCCCCTAGGCACATGGCTTCATGTGGCTGAAATATTTTGTCGATAGGCCTTATTACACATTTAAAAGAAGTAATGAACTACACCTGAACTAATGGGAATCTCGTTGGTGTTGGGCGAAATTGGCACTCAGCAAGCCCTAGAATGGCAGACTTCGTAGAACAGTTAGTAGAGCAGTCTAGTTTGTAAAGGAGTTAGCAAAAAAACTTTTCTAAAGAATAATGTCTTTAGTTTTTGGCCAAATTGAGCCCAACAAAAGTTGAGATTGAGTTTTTTTACTATTCTAGAGCATTGTAAATCCAGATAAGCACAAATTTGAACACTTAATGAAAGAGACCCAACATTGGAAGCTGGACCATGAGACAGAGCCCACGAGAGGGGTGAACTCCTTTATCATTTTGTTGTTTTGTGTTTTTGATATGGTATATTTGTCTATATTTTTATATTGTTAACTGAGTTTTAAAACCATTATTTTATATTCCTAAAAGGACATAAAAATTTACTTGAAATTTTCCTATCATCTTCAACTTTGTATAAGAGATAAATGACACCTTGGTAGAGAACTTGCTAATGCAATGAACAAATTTGTTTTGAGATTATCGTAGAGGTTTTCAATGCTATCCTTATAAGTTAGTTTTCAAAACTATCCTAATAAGTTAAGAGTTGTAAATCCCTATTTAAATCCTTTAAGAAGAAAACAATTTTTACTCTAGTACTTTGACTTTCTCTCAATTGTCATGAATGGAAAAGTTTAGAATTAATGTTAAAGGTATATAATCAAAGTGAAGATCATGATCATTTAATAGTTCATGATATACAAATTAAATAAATATCTCAAATATCACATAATATGTCATACTAATTTCAAACCAATAAATACAAATCATTAATCTGTAGCTTGGCCACTTAATTATACAACTGCAAATTACGAAATATGGAAAACTAAAATTTAAATAACTTTATTACAAATCATTTTTTTAATTAAATCTTCCAACTATATAAATTCTATATATATAATTTAAAATATCACAACACAATGAGAAAATATACTCGCACCTATATATATATAAACTTAAACCTAGCTAAAAATAAATCTTTATATTCACATATGCGTCTTTATATTCAAATAAAAATTTGAATAAATGTGTTCAAGAAAAGTTTGTGTTGTTCACTGGCATACACGAGCTCTAGTTTTTACATATTTATATGTCCTTGTGCTAGAGTGAGGTAGTGTTTGTGTTAGGGGAAGGTGATGCTGTGGTATTTTTTATAGTTTAAAAGATAGATCAAAGTAAGATTAAATATAAGAAAGCCGCTAGTTGAATGTTTGCAATATTTCATATGTGGAAGTGGCGATCGATGGGCGACGGTTAAGGCCCACAAGAACATAAAAATATGTCGTGGACCGTGGTTCTTAGCATGCAAGTTCGACTTCCAACTGTGTCCGGTGTTTAAAATTAGCAGCTTACGTTAACATTGGCCATCTCCCTCCAATAATTATATGAATAATTATCAATTATATATTTAAAAATGGACACTATTATGGTAAATTATATTCCTATCCCTTATAACTATTTTAGTTATTAAAATAGTGTAACTGAAGGTACAACTTTTTCTAAAAGTTATAAATTAGCCATTTAAAACATGTGTTTGATCCTCATACACTTCAAGAAAATAATTTTTTATAACCTCACGAAACACTATGATTATGAAAAGTTAACCTTTTCAATTAAAAGTTCATGAAAAACCCTAATCAACGCGAAAACAAGGGGCTAATGCAATCGCATGTTTTCACTTTTTCACAGTGAAATGATGGATTTTCAAACCGCATTTCATCCTTAGAGATATGTTACTTGATGGTTTACTGTTCGTTCGCAAGGCTTTCCACATGTGTTCGTTCGCTTGCAATTTGCATCTGAATACAACGAACTTCGATCTTTTGACTTTTTAACTCTCCAACAGTTTTCAAAATTTCCACAAGATTATTGATTATTTAAAACTTTTAGGTATCAGTCGCTTTCCATGCTCGTCTCATCTAATATTTAAGGTTAGCATCGAGATACATTAACCGGGAGTGAGCATTCTACATCTTTAAGTTATAAATACATGTTAGCAATAAGTTAACATAAAGATTGAAGAGATATTAAAATCAGTTTAAGCTTATTAAATTTGAATGTATTATTTTTATTTTGCTATTTTATAAATATATCTATTTATATGTTGTAATTTGTTGTTTGCGAATTTTATTTTTTCCTGTAAAGGGAAGATAGGGTTTTTATGTTAGTGGTTTGTTTAGTTTTGTGAATGGAAAAGCGAGTGTAGCTATCTGTTGGAGTTATAAAAGTTATATAAATGTATGTAAATTAACAATAATTATATGACTTTATTTTTTCACTTATTAGTTATATAGTTATAAAAGAAATATGAAATATTTATTTCAAAATAAAGCTCATTCAAAATTTAATATAATTAGGAGAAAATTGTTTAACATTTTATTTTGAAAATTTCTCTAAAAAATGCTTGGTGTCTTGTATAGCAATCTTTCATCACTCTTTTTACTTTAGTTGTATAAAATAAGACATGTCTACTTATGCAAAACTTCTAATTATGTATTCACTAATATATTTATTATTCATCCATCCACATGTCTCTTGCATAAATAATTCTAATTTCTAAAAATGTATATTATTGTTTCCTCCCTCAACAATTGTGCCAATTTTCAATGTTTCCTATTATTTTTTCTAACTTTCTTGATTTTTGTCATGTATTATGTCATTTTAAAAAAATGTAAAATAATATATCAAATTTATACTATTACATATGGTTAATGTATAACTTCCATTTTGAATTCCACATAAATATAAAATTTATTTTTACCCTAGTACATACACTTACTCTTATAAAATACATACTCTTACTCTTATAAAATACATGTAATTAACCTTACATAAATATTCCATTAAAAATTTCAGTATTCATAATATAATTTTGAATTATATTCACATAAAAAAACCTTTCTTAAAATATTTCCTATAGATTATACAAATTATCCTCAATCCACTTCATAGCACATTCCACATTCATGGACCGTGAGAGGATGGACATACTTGGAGTTTGAGTCATTGTGATTTCTTTATGTATATGTGCGCCAATTTTCGGTTTTAATAAAATCTTCAGCCTCTTACAAATGAACAATTTGTCACTTGTTTCTTTGTATATTAAAATTGCCATCAATTGGATAAGTGCGTTATAATGGTGTTCGGTGGAGATTCAAATTATTAAATATGAGTTCTTTAGCTTAATAAAATGTGGCAATTTAGAATGATTTATATTTTGTTATTTCTCTACCCACAGGGGAAATGTTTGCATAAACGATTAAGAGGACGTACATTTATGTAGAGAGAACTTAATGAGAACTGATGGACGCTCATGTTTTTTCATATTTTGAATTAAGAAAACAAAACATATTACAGAGAAATAGTATATATGAATAATGTTGGGGAATTTATTATTATTATTATAATGATTAAAGTATAAAAATTAATAATGTATATTATATTTTTCAATTGTTGTTTAGGTAGATCTATTTAAAGGTATTTATCTCTAAGCTTATTTGATTAAGCCTAATTAAAGGGTGTCTTCAAAATTTCACCTTATAATTTTCTATGTTGGCAAATTACTTAACAATGAGAATTCTTACTAATTAAATTATCCCTTAGAATATATATATATATATATATATATATAATATATATATATATATTAAAATAATAAATATATTAAAATATAAATCAATTTTATTATTTAATTATTATTAAAAATTAATAATATATATTGATGATGTTTGAAAGATAATTTTTTTAGATTTTATAAATCAAATAAAATATAAAAATATAACCCAATAATTTTAGCCTCATAGATAAATTTAAAAGGTATAATTTTCAATCATAAATCATATCTAAAGAGTGGTACCTAAAAACTCACTTAAATAATTGTGAAAAATAATATTAATTTATTTTATTTATATGTATAGCAATACTTTCAAATTAATTAATGTCATCTTCCTATAAACTAAATTGATCAAATTAATACATACTCTTTTTATATGATTCTAAATCTATATATTAAACTTAATCATTAATGATTTGGCATCTTCTTAACATTTACATGTTAAACTTAATTTGTTGAAGGATTAGATGCTCAACGAAGATTGAAATGTTAAACTTGATCTGAAATTCAGATGAAACGTGAATTGTCAGATATGACATGTGAAAATACTATTGTAGAGATTTGACGGGTAACAATTAGGATAGGGAAAGCCATAGGGAAAGCCAATGGTCAGAAGTTCACAATATTCCGTATTTTGTGTGGAGTTTTTCTTCACCATCTACGTTTTCCATCTCCCTCCAGTCAATGCACGTCTCTACATTCCTTAAGCCATGATAAAAACATGCGCAAAGGAAATCATACTGCAATTTACCAAAGTGTGATGAAATGATAGTAACGACAAAACGGTGGAAGCTATAAGAAGGCCCCGGCATTTGAAAGAGTGGATCAGAACAGAAGCAACCACCACCAGTGTTCTTAGTGTTGGTGTTTCTTTGAGAAGGCAAACGTGAGTCGTGGCTGTGAAAATGAGGAATCAAATTAGTATTTTGAGCTGCATGCTGTTGATTGGAATACTCAGTTGCGTTCATGGCGGCGCGCCAAAGCCATTTGAATCAAAATATGGCGAGAAGTTTATGGGACGGAAGATAGTCGAAGTACCGGGCAATATAACTAGATCCACATTTCCTGGGGAGAAGGATCAGAGGAACGGAGCGAAAATAGTTCAACAGTAAGTAAATCGCTCGCTGCGACATTACGTTCCGTTTTGTTAATCTCTCTGTTGTTGTTTTTTTCAATTATTTGATGTTGGAGGCTGAATTGACACGAGAATGCTTCCTATGTGTATTCAAACAGAAGCGGAAGCATTATTAACAGTACAAGAGAAGAAGAGGAGCTGACCGTGTTGTCATGTGCAACGGGTAATCCCATCGACGACTGTTGGCGGTGCGACCCCAATTGGGAGCGCAACAGAAAACGGCTGGCAGATTGCGGCATTGGATTTGGCAAGGATGCCATCGGAGGCAAGAACGGCAAGTTTTATGTCGTTACGGATGCCGGTGATGATGCGGTGAATCCATCCCATGGCACACTGCGTCATGCCGTGATTCAGACGGAGCCGCTGTGGATCATCTTCCAGAATGACATGCTCATCCAGCTCAAGGAAGAGCTGGTTATTAACAGCTTCAAAACAATCGATGGACGAGGCGCCAACGTTCACATTGGTAATGGCCCGTGTATCACCATAAAAGATGTGACAAACATCATCATTCATGGCATCAACATTCATGAGTGTAAGAGTCTACGAAACGCTATGGTAAACAACTTTCCTCTGAATAGAAAAATAAATCACGGCGATGGGATTTCCATCTCGACAGCGAGGTACATATGGGTGGACCATTGTTCTATGTCTAACTGCGAAGATGGCCTCATTGACGCAGTCAAGTCATCCACCTATATCACCATTTCCAACAATTACTTCACTCGCCACAACAAGGTAAGCGACCTCACATACTCATTCGTTCATTAATTGCAATTCCCTCTATTTTATTCCTTCTCTTCTACCTTCACAATGGCCTGCTTCTCTCCAATGGTAGGTGATGTTATTGGGTCACAGTGACGACCACCATCATGACAAAGTTATGCAGGCAACGGTTGCATTCAACCATTTTGGCAAAGGTCTCGTGCAACGAATGCCAAGGTGAGTAATTATTTGCTATTTCATTCATTTCCCGTCTTGTTTTGCATTGTGGTGTGAAGGAAAAGAATGAAATAGTTATTATATTATTTAGAGACTAAATGATGAATTAAATGGATATAGGTGCCGATTCGGATACTTCCATGTGTTTAACAATGATTACACTGAGTGGGGAATGTATGCCATCGGTGGAAGTTCAAACCCCACCATTTTGAGTCAGGGCAATAGATTCATGGCATCTGCAAATCCCTTGGCTAAACAAGTAACCAAGAGGCAAAACGCCACAGAAAGTGAATGGAAAAAGTGGAACTGGATATCAGAAGATGATATGCTACTAAATGGTGCATATTTCACGCCGTCAGGATCTCAGGTGCTTTCGACCTATGCAACCGCATACAGTGGCAGACCAAGGAGTTCAGCCGTTGTGGAAGAGATCACGAGGAACGCAGGCGTGCTCTCGTGCAAGAAAGGAACTCGCTGCTAACTGCAACATCTTACCCAAAATTATCACACCTGAACTTGAGTAGCCGCAAACATTGCTTTTACTTTTGTAAACTCTGTCTTCTTCAATGTAGCCCTTCTTACACTTCATATTATCTTTTATAATAATAAGTTATCCGGCATATTGATATTGATCTGCAATTTATTAGTTTGTCAACTTCGCAAGTCTTTTTAAACTTTGTCCGAAGTGTCTCGAGTCTCTGGCTAATTTTTTCCCTAAACGTATTGGAGTAAAAGAGTAAAATATTGGAGTAACAGTATATGAATTATGGTTTTATGGTTGAAATAGATCTAGCACTATCAAAAACTTTTGGGATACCCAAAATCTTGAAATTTAACAGCTGTAAAAAAGTAAAATTCTATTATTAATATATATTTGAAAAATATCTATTCAAAATTTTTAATTATAATAATATTCATCAGTCTTTCTATAATAATAATAATAATAATAATCTGTCAATAAATTGACTTTTATTTATTCAAATTTAGATCTTAAAAATATCTACAATTAAATAGGAATTATATATATATAACAAATAGCTCATTTTCCAACAAGCATTAAATCATATTAACATGTTCACAACATCATATTCAAATTGATGGATAAAGCCCTATCCACAATATAGGTGTGTAACTTACATCATTTTCATTACATATCCATGTGGTTCTTCATATCTACTTGAGGTCATTAATAGATTTGTAGAAGTAAGTTACCGTAATAGTACAAATCATATATATACAATGTCTAATCAACTCACTTGTTCAAACACCCATTAAAACTATCCAACAACCTTATATAACTGTTCATATGTTCAGGATTCATATATATTCATGGCATGATGAAATTTTAGATTATAGTAATCCCAAAGAGTACCAAACATCAATCTAGCCAAAGCACATCAATGAATAAAGTCATGTAATTAAAAAATCTAAAATGAAGTCAATTATTATTGTAAATTATAGTGAGAAAAAGACATTAAGATACTAAAATAATGATGTTAACTCTATCAACATACAATATTGATACTCTCATAATCTGATCATTTATTAAAAAAAAATCACGAAATTATCAAAACATATATATTAGCCATTGTGCATATCCTCCCATCTCTCCCTCTCTCTCTCCCCGCTTTATCTCCCACAATTCTCTCTCTCTCTCTCTCTCTCTCACACACACACACACACACACACAAACACACCACACACACACACACACATGCTCACTCTCTTTCTTTCCTTGTTCTTCTCTATTCCATGCTCTCTCTCTAACTTCCTTCCCGAATGCCCCCTATCCCCCACCTTTCCCACTCTAAGTCTCCCTCTTCTTACTTCTCTTTCTCTACCTCGTGACACTATCTCCCTTTTATTCATTTCCTCTCACTCATTAACTCCCTCTTTATCCATTTACACCACTCTTCTCATGTTTCCGCTTCCTTATCATCTTTTGTATCTCCACCCTCACTGCACTCCCTTCATTTCCATATCTATCCCTCCATCCCTTCACCCCTTCCTTATTCTGTCCTTTACAACCAAACCCCAACTCTACCCCTCTCTCCCTCCCTTGCTCCCAACATCTTAAAGATTCTAGACATAAAAGAACATACATGTTTTGAAAATACACACTCATTCTTGAAAGCATGTTTTTTATAGATTTCCCATGCATTCTTGAAGCCTAACTCATGATTTTTGAATACATAAACATTCTTGAAAGCATGCACAAGCAATTGAAATTGTGTACATGTTCTTCAAAATCCAAACTGTCATGTATGTGAGGTGAGCTGGGGAGTACTAAATTGATAACATTATGAACATGTGCATGTTTTTAATGATTCTCACTTGTTCCTAGATTAGTGAATTCATGATGGAACCCTCATAATAAATTAAAATCATGGTATAGGGGAACTTGAACATAATAATTTAGTTAGTAATTCACTCTCAATATGTCACTAAGTATTTAAAATGATGCTAATAGGAATTAGATACTAGTGGCATGATTAGCGTTGGAATCCAAAGTTTTGTGAGCCATGTTAAAAATAAATTTTTTTATCTAGAGTAAATACAAAATAAGACTAATAAAAGGTTGAATTCAACAAAGGTCTACACCCATGGGTTGGCGTATGTGTTACTCTAATCTACTAGATCTATTAGTTGATTTACTCAACTACACAATCAACCCTTCTATACCATCAACCTATATACTTGGTTTACCCTCTTATTTAGTCCATTTTCAAGCCACATTCATGTATTATTGAATGAAGTTGACTTCCTAAAAAAATGTGGCAATAAAGGAAACGTTGATTCCTAACGTCCCTTAGCTAGGTGATAGTGGAGTGTCAGAAGGTGTGATTCAAATGGAGCCACTCTAGGCCATCTTCTATAATGACATGGTTATCTAACTAAAGTAAGAGTTGATAATTTATAGTTTCAAAACAATCTATGAATGAGAAACCATCATCAGTATTTATAAGAGCTTGTGTATAATGATAAAAAAAATGTTATAGACATAATCATTCTTGCCATGCACATTCAAACCTATAAGCATGTAAGAAACATTATAGTAAACATATCTCTTCAATCTCCATAGGGAGGAAGATATCGGTGGACCATTGCTCCATGTATAACTGTGAAGATGGTATCATTGACATAATTAATTAACTCATGTTTATTCCCATTTTTAACAATTATTTCACTCACTACAACAAGATGAACAATCACAGACCATGCGTTAACTAATAAATTCACTGCAATTTACATTATTTTATTCATTCTCCTATATATTGACAATGATAAGCTATTTAGCTTGGTACAGGATGAACTTCAATATTCAATCATAGACCATGCGTTAACTAATAAATTCACTGCAATTCACACTATTTTATTCATTCACCTATAGATCGACAATGATAAGATATTTAGGTTGGTATATTCTTTTCCTATTTTAGGTGTTAATGTTGGATTACACTGACAATTGCCATGATGATAGAATTATGTGGGTATAAGAAACCATTTTGATGAAGGTATTGAGCATGAAAAGACAAGCTGAATATTAATTATTTTTTTGTTATACCACCCCCTATATAATTTTGCATTTTTTGGAAGAACAACATTGTTAATAATATTATTCGTAGATTAAATTGTGAATTACATGAATGTAGGTGTTGGTTTGGACACATATATGTAATTAAAAATAACTAAATTCAAGACAAGTGTATGTCATTCATGGAAGTTCAAACCCCACTATTTTCATTTAAGCCAATTTAAAACAATAATGAAATTAAATAGAATTTAAACTAGAAACCAAAAATTGATGTGGTGCCTAGTTATGCATATCACATGAGCTTTTAGGATATGGAATTGCATATAGTTTCACACTAAAGATGTTGGCCCTTATGAAATAAATCATTAGGAATAAAAACATTCTCTCATCAAATAGAAAAACTCAAAGTTAACTAAGATTCTTGCCCACTATCAAGATTGAACTCAAGCACCGTCAAATATTTTTATTATTTTCAAAATAGTATCCCTCTCCTTTTAGTTCTCATTTCCACTTTTTTTTTTGTTTTTTTCGTAAATTGAATTAAATATATTTCATCTGAAAAAAGTGACTATAGATCTTGAAATTTAAATCCATCTAGTAAAACATAACAACCCAAAAACCTAAGTACAACAAAGCCAGAGAGAAAAATGGTCACTTCATTACATCTAGCATAGTTAGCATTTCCACAATGGATACAAAAAAGATAAAATGAGACCAATTCTATATGTACTTATCTACATTGTTTTCATAGTTGAAATGCATTAAGAGGGGAGAAAATGAAGTTCAAAAAAAAGAAACAAAGTTCCTCTTTGCACCAACAAACCAAAAACAGTTTCTAGCATGCCACAGAAAAGTTTGTCTCCGCGAAATCCATAATTCACCTAAAATTGATTTCCACAAAATAAAATATAATTCCATGAGAACTCTTAGATCACCATCATTTTACTGAGTTAAAAGGTTAAAATGGTTCATATAATTACAAATATTTAGAAAATTAGATCTAATATGAGTATAAGATGCAAAATCTAATAGAAAGTGATTTCCCTCTTCAACCCTCTGAGGATAGTAGAGGTGATAAACTCTTTCATCTTATGGAATTTTTGGAAATCAACGAATACCTAGTTTCACTCTTAAGCTCATGCTAATTAGTTCCAATATTGACAATGTTAATTTTCTTCTTAGCACTAGTCAAGGTAGAGAGATAATTTTGGTTTTTGAGATTGGGGCTAGTCACCTCCTTATAATATAGTATTTTTCTTTTTCCCTCCACCTCTTTATTTTCCCAAAATTTCTCCTTGAATTTGGAAGTAATAATATTTTGATTACTATCCAAATTGTCAAATATGATCTCCTTCTTTCATTTCTCCTTAAATTTGGAAGTAATAATATTTTTAGTATTATGCAAATTGTGAAACATGATCTCCTCCTTTATTCCTCAATGATATAGCCAATACTCATGATCCTTATGGGACCCTTTATTTACTTTAAGGTGGTAATTTTGAGTGGAGTTGGAAGGAATATTGAGAAACCTGTTGCCCTCCATGTTATATGACTTCTTATCCGTATGAAAACTAGTCATAACCAAGTTTTTTATGTGGGAATGTCTTTATTGAATTAGGAGGATAGGGTAGAGAGTCTTGTATTCTTGAGGTTTTAGGTAATAAACTACTTTTCGATTGTTTCATTCTTCTTCCATGAATCTCTAGATATATTTCAACCGCAAAACCCACACCCCTATAAAACAACATGAGTGACAAGAGTCTCAAACAGGATATTTTTTATACCAAATTACAATCACTTTCAACCCATAATAAACTTCCTAGCCTCCATTTATCCTTTTCTCAATGCTATAATTCCAATTGTGCTTATGATGGATGCCATTTCCCAGATATTTGTAGGAATGAACTTCCTGCAAGGAGTTGCTTTCATGAATGAAAATATCATAGGTGATATTTTTGGATATCATGACTTTGGTTTTGTTGGTATTTGTAGTCATATCCATTTGAAGTAGAAATATTTGAGGCTTTTGAGTTTCTTCCCAAGATCATAATAGTTCCTTGGAAAAATAACAATATAATCAATTTAGAGGAGAAGTGTTATGATCATACAAGTGACTTTGGGGCCAACCCAACCTACATATTCCAAAATATCTTATAATTTATACATGTATATGCGAAAAATGATAAGCGATATGGGACAAGCATACTTGACTCCAATATTTCATATAATTTCCTTTGAGCACCCTGAGTGGCCATAAAATTTGGAATAAGATTCTCATATAGCCTTGCCATAAAATATTTGAACTGGATAGGAACCATTACCTCTTCTAGTGTCTTCCATGATTATTCTCTAGGAATAGTGCCAAAAGCTTTTCTAAAGTCAACAAAACCACAAAAGAGATCAATTTTGTTATTGAAGCATTCCTCTCCAATTATCCTAAGAGTAACAAGATGGTCCATGGTTGAATGATATCTCTTACACCCAACTTGGCCTTTAGCTCTTTTACCATGGCTTTCAAGCCAAAGGCTAATCTTCTTTTTCAAAGATCAAGCTCATATAGTTTGGCTAAATTATGGCTAAATATCACGGTCTTGTAATTAGACGGAATTATTTTATCCTCACTTTTAAATATAGTATCAATAAGGTTCTATATCCAAGTGATAGGGAAGAATTGGTTCACTATGAAATTAAAGTGGTTGTGTATGTGCAAGATGAGGAAATATTCTCCCATTTCAAAAATTTCAACTTTGTGTCCTTCAACGTTCTTAGCTTTCTCACTATCAAGTTTCTTAACCCCAAACATGATATCGTGCAATGAAAATATATGATTCTCTATAAAGAATTCAAAATCATGACCATGGTGTTACGAGATTCATAGACTTTTTTAAGGTAAATATTCTAGTTCTTAAAAGGAATCAAAATATTTTCTTTAGACTTAGGAATGACGAATTTCCTCTAAAACTTTTTAGGATCAAAGTCAAAGAGGTGTAGTAGTTTCTCTTTCTTTTTATTTGTAAGATATATTTTCTTTCTTCTAATACACAATTTCTAGGTATTTATATTATCAAGCTTTAAGGTTTCGTTAGGAGAATCTCTAATAGCTTTTCTAACAATTTTGTAATCATTATCATACCAAATATTGGTAGTTCTATTATTCTTTTGATATGACACGTTGCTAGCGAACTTGTTAATGGTCATTGTGAAATTATCATAAAGGTTTTCTAGGTATTTATATTATCAAGCTTGAAGGTTTTGTTACGAGCATATCTATTAGTTTTTCTAGAAATTTTGCAATCATTATCATACTAAAGATTGGTAGTTCTATTATTCTTTCTATATGAGACCTTGCTAGAGAACTTGTTAATGGTCATTGTGAAATTATCATAGAGGTTTTTCAATGTTATCGTTATAAGTTAAGAGGTGTAAATCCCTATTTAAATACTTTAAGACGCTAACATTTTTTTCTCTTGTCCAAAAGTAGGTTCCTATGACTCTCTTAATTGTCATGCATGTGCTTTTTTTGCATGGAAAAGTTTGGAGTTATAGTTAAAGGTCTATTATGAGAGTCAATATCATGGTAGTCAAGATCATGGTCATTTAATAGGTCAAGATTTACATTCTGCCTGGAAATATGGTTATCTAATATTACATAATCTACAACACTAAGTTCAAGTCCATAAATACAAATCAACACTATACTCAAATCCATGAATACAAATCATTTAATTGTAGTTTGGCCACTTAATTACACTCTTACAAATTATAAAACCTTGAAAAATATAAATTTTAACTAACTCTATTTCAAATAAAATTTGAAATAAATATATTAACTATATAAACTTATACATAATTTAAAATATCAAAACACAAATATTACAATCATAATGAAAAAAAATAATATCATTTATATATATAAACTTAAACCTTCATTTCTAAAAATATATATTTATATTCGCATGTGCATCTTTATATTCCGATAAAAATTGATTATCTGTTTTCAAGAAAAGTTTGTGTGGTTCACTTGCATTTACGAGCTCTTGTTTTTGCCTATTTTTATGTGTGCTTGTGCTGGGCTGAAGTAGTGTTTGTGTGAGTATGAAGTGATAATATAGTTTTTTATGTTGTTGACGTAGTGTTTGTGTCTCGGTGAAGTGATAGATAAGTTTTTCTTATGTTTAAAAGAGAGATGAAAATAAGATCCAATGGCTTTCCACATGTCAGTTAAGTTTGCATCTGCATAGAAAAAACTTCGATCTTTTGACTTTTAAGCCTCCAACGTTTTTCAAAAGATAATTGAATATTGCAAACTTTTAGGGATCGTTCGCTTTCATCGCTTTCTCATGTAATGCTTAAAGTTAGCATCCAGATACAATCACAGGGCGTGAGGATTGGCCATCGTAAAGTTACAAAGATTATAGGAATGTGTACAAGTTACTAATAAGTTAGCATAAAGCTTCAAAAGATATTATAATGAGTTTATGTATACAGATGTCTTATATAGCCGCTTTTTATGCTCTTCTTATATTACGTTTATAAAATATTTACAAAATAAGATAGGTTGACTTATACAAAATTTTTAATTATGAATTCACTAATATATTTATTATTCATTTATCCATATGTCTCTTCCATAAATAATTTAAGTTTCTAAAAATGTATATTATTATTTCTTCTCTCAAAAATTTTCCAATTTTCAATATTTTTTATTATCTTTTATAACTTTTTATTTTTTCATTGTTATTTCATTTAAAAAATAAGATATTATATTAAATTTATACTAATACATATTGTTAATGTCTAACTTCCATTTCAAATTCCACATAGAAATAAAATATATTTTTAGCTTGAATGCTACTCTTATAAAATGTATGTAATTATCCTCATATAAATATTATTTTCACGAATTTACTTGTTCATGATCCAATTTTCAATTCGATTCACATAAAAGATATATTTCTTAAAATATTTAATTTATATCAACATTACGATTGATTCCCATATAATCAGTATATTAACATTACTATTGATTCCAATATAATCAGTAACAATGGCCAGGTTATGATCATCCATTCAATTAGACATTTTTATGGTAGGAAGGAAATTATATAACATCCAAAAATTCCAAAATTTCTATGTTATCTATGTTTCATTTACTCTTATAGTTTAATTAGATATTTTTATTGTAGGAAGGAAATTAATTTAACATCTAAAATTTCTATGTTATTTAGATTCAGTTTACTCATAGTGAGAGGCTCATGATCATTGAGGTGTGATTTATCTATCATGTATTAAGATCTCTTTACAACATTTACACATGTCTAGTAATAATTAGCAACGTTTATTTATATATTCACAGGAATTTACATATACACATCAAATAGGTCATTTTTCCAACAAGTTTAAATCATATTAAAATGTTCACAACTTCATATTCAAATTGATAGATAATGTCCTATGCACAACTTAAGTGTGTAACTTAACTCAATTTTTATTACATACCCATGTGGTTCTTCATATCCATTTGAAAGGTTATGACTATATTTGTATAAGTAGATTACTGCAATAGTACAAATCATATATATTTACCATCAAATCAAGTCACTTGTTCATACACCCAATCAAATTATCCAACAACAATAAGTAACTCTTAATATGTTCATGATTCATATATATTCATGACATGAAGAATTATTAAATGATTGTATAATCCAAAAGAGTGCCAAACATCAATCTATTCAAAGCACATCAATCAAGAAAGATAGGTAATTAACAAATCTAGAATTCACTCAATTATTAGTGTAAATTACAATGAAACTAAATGCATTACAATACTAGAAAAAATATATTTACTTTATCAACATACAATATTGACACTCTCATAATCTGATTATTTTATAAAAGATAACATCACATTATTTAAATAATATATTAACTATTTTTAATGAATCTTAAATTATTTTAAAGTTAAAAAAGAATAATAAATTTGGGGATAACAATATGAATATAAATATGAATAATGAACATGGGATCAATTATAATATTCACATGATGTACAAAGTTTACATCAAATCATGATAACCTAAAATATATATCTAAATGATGAATATATAAAACATAAAGTAAATACAATGTCATTAAATCAAAATATTTAACACTTATTATAAAATCACATATTTTAGACAAAAGAAAAGTGTTATAATTTTTTTATAGCTACAATTAAATACAAATTAAAAAGAAGTTATAGAAGATAATGTTCAAATTTACATTATTGTTAAAATAATAATAGAATTGGTTGCAAGAATTCTTAAATAGTGTTAAAATCAAGTCTTTTAACAATAACTACAATTTTTTATTGCTAGTTATATTCATCCTTGTGCAAGAGAAACTATCTCCATAAAATATTGTAACTTGTAGTACATGCTCAAATTCTAGAAAATTGTGAAGTAATATTGGTATTTAATAAAATGTGTATATATTCAATGTTGAAAATATTATATGCTATATAAATGATGACATATTTATAAATATGTGAGTTTACGATGGCCTGTCATTTGTTATTTCTCTGTAAAAGGGGAAGTGTTTTGCATAAAGAATTAGATTACCTTCCTACAACTTAAAGAATGTAATACATGTTTGGCTATAAACATTTACCTGGTGAGAAATTAATAAGTATGAATAGACAATGAACATAGTGTATTTTTTCATATGTAGATTCAATACAGAATATAAAATACAACATTTACCAGAAAATATATATGTTATTATTAATAATGGTTGAACTATAAAAATTAAATATATATATATATATATATATATATATATATATATATATATATATATATATATATATATATATTCGCAACTTACATTTGACATATCCCTCCAGATCGCTCCGGTAGATGCATGTCCCTACATTCGTAGTGCAATTTACCAAGTGAGATGAAATCATGAATAGATACTATAAGAAGGCCCTAGCATTTGCAGGAGTGGCTCAGAGTAGAAGCAACCACTACTAGTGTTGTTACTGTTGTTGTTTTCTTGACAAGACAAAGATGAGTCCTAGTTGTCAAAATGAGCAATCCAATTAGTATTTTGAGCTACATGCTATTGATAGGAATACTTCGCTACGTTCATGGTGGGGCACCAAAGCCTTTTGCATCAAAATATGGATATAAGTTTATGGAACACAAGATGGTAGAGCCACAAGGAAATATAAGTAGGTCCATGTTTCTTGTGGAGAAAGATGGGAGCAACTTCAAGAGTAAGTAAATTGCTCAATGCAACATTACATTTCATTTTGTTAATCTTTTTGTTTATTTTTTTAATTATTTGTTGTTGGAGTCTGAATTGACATGCTTCAATGTATGCGTATTCAAATAGAAGCAAAAACATTATTAACAAGAGCACAAGAGGATGAGAGGAGATGAGCATGTTGTCATGTGCAACAGGTAATCCTATTAATGACTGTTGGCATTGTGATTGCATTTGGGAGTGCAACAAAAAACAACTAGTACATTGCAGCATTGGATTTGGCAAGCATGTCATCGGAGGCAAAAACGACAAGTTTTATGTGGTTACAAATGCTGGTGATAATGTCATGAATCCATCCCACGACACACTACGTCATGTCGTGATTCAGATGAAGCCACTGTGGATCATCTTCCACAATGATGTTCTCATCAAACTCAAGGAAGAGCTTGTTATTCATAGCTTCAAAACAATAGATGGACAAGGCGCCAAAGTCGACATTGGTAAGGGCTCATGTATCACCACAAAAGATGCGACAAGAATCATCATTCATGACTGTAAAAAGTATAGGAAATGTTGTGGTAAATATGTATCCTCTGAAGAGTGGGTCAAGAAAAAGAAATCACGGAGATGGGATTTTGAACTCGACAGCGGGGCACATATGGGTGGACCATTTGTCTATGTCTAATTATGAATATGGCCTCACTGACATAGTCAAGTCATCCACCTATACCAACATTTCCAACGATTATTTCACTCGCCACAATGAGGTGACCTCACATACTCTTTCATTCATTAATTGAAATTCACTCTATTTTATTCCTTATATTCTACCTTCACAGTGCTCTAATTTTCTCCAATGGTAGGTGATGCTATTGGGTCACAATGAAAACAACGATCATGACAAAGTTATGTAGGAAATAGTTGCACTCAACCATTTTTGCCAAGATCTCATCCAACAAATGCCCGGATGAATATTAATTGTTATTTCATTCATTTCCCATCTTATTTTGAATTTTGTTGTGAAGGAAAAGTATGAAATAAATATTATATTATTTAGAAATTAAATTATGAATTATCTGCACGTATGTGCCAATTTGGATACTTCCATGTGTTTAAAAATGATTACAATAAGTGGGGAATGTATACCATCGGTTGAAGTTCAAAACCCACCATACTGAGTCAAAGAAATCGATTAATAACATCTGCAAATCCCTTAGCTAAAGAGGTAACCAAGAGGAAAAATGCGACAGAAAGTGAATGGAAAAAGAGGAACTAGATATGAGAAGATGATGTGATGCTAAATGGCACATATTTCATGCCATCAAGATCGGAGGTGCTTTTGACCTATGCAATCACATATAGTGCCAAACCAAAGAGTTTAGCCCTTGTGGAAATGCTCACCAGGAATGCAGGTGTACTCTCATGTAAGAAAGGAACTGCCGACTAATTCCAGCATCTTGCCAGCCATTATCATGAATGGATTTGACTGCTCTCAAACATTGTGATTGCTTTTCAAAACTGTGTCTTCTTGCATTTGACTGCCCACAAACATTGTCATTAATTTTCAAAACCATGTCTTCTTGAATTCCCCCCTTCTCACAATTCTCAATTTGAAAACTTATAGGCCCTCCTATGCATGGTTTGCAACATTAGCTAATAATGAGGAGAAACTACTTGACATTATCTTTCATCCTAACTTATCCAACATATGGATGTTGATCTCTATTTATTACCGTTTCAATTTCGCAAATATAAATGTTTGTGTTTATAAATATAAGTGATTCATGTTTATATCAAAACGTTTAAGAAATTTTCAACCACATTCTCATTGTGATTTGCATGATCAACAGAGTCATTAAGAATATAACATGTAGAAGTTCCATGTGCTTTAGTTAGTAGAATAACCTTCATGTTATTGTCAATTGGTTCATTATTATACCATGTTTATGTTACTTGTTCATCATCATCAACATAGAAGTGTCCTTTAGGGAGGGAAATCATATTATTAGCAACAACTACATCTTCTTGTTCATCCACTTCTTCTTGTGCATCAACATGTGCTTGGACATGCCCTTCTTATTGACCATCAACATGAAACACATGGCTACAACTAGTATTGTGGATAAGAAATCATAATTCAAAGGCTAGATTCCAGTCCTCCTCAAACCAACCCTAATATTTGATGGTGTGGGAGACTTCTTAATAGGCTTTACTTGCGAGCTCTGGTAGCTCAAACCCTTGGATTCTTTATCATCCATGAAGCTCACTTTAACCTGAAATAGTTCTATAAAGGGCCAAACACATTAAGATCAAAGGGCTACAATATTTGGTGGTATAAGATGGTAGTGTTAATATTTTGATGCCCAAATTATTTTCCTCCTCAATTGTTTCCACAACAACAAGGCTTCCATGGCCATATTTTAACAATAGGTGTATGTTCTTAGGCGAGACACCACTTGGTATAGATGCAAAAATGTGACAAAGCCAATTCAAAAAAGAAAATTTAGTCATCCATGCATGGGGATGTGCAGCCATGCATGCACATAGTTTACAATTTTGTATACAATACAAGGTCTGGATGCCTTTTTTTAAACCCAAACCTCCATGGTTTACCAGGAAACCCATCTTTGAATGGGCTTCGCCTACCTTGATTGATTTGAGAAGCTATGGATTTGAGTTTTATCAACTCTAGCACATGTCCCAATTGGTCCATCTCCTCACATGACTCAAGCACCTTAACCTCCTCCTCTTCAGTTATAACTGTAACAGGCCCTCTATGTTTTATATGAGAGAGCTCATTTATCCAATAATGAATTGATGAGGAAGAAATACCATGATTGTTTTGCAGATTCTCGAAGTGAATACCATTAAATTATATATCTTTGATTACAAATAACATTTTGTCTTTTTCTCAACCTCTTATACCACTAATCTTGTTAGTTGAACTTTCACCTTAGAATATGGTTGATGGTGGTAAAACATTGTCTTCTGCCTCATGGTTATGCTCAAAAAATATTACTTGGAGCATTTTTCACATTCGCTGATCTGTCCTATCATAATCTGATGAAGTGCATCACAACTGGGCACCCCTAGCCTCTCGCCTACCACTTCTCCTTGTACAAGAAACATAACTAACACTTGCCAGAAATGAAAATACCTGCAGATTTATTGCATGTGTTTAGTTAACAATAATATATTATATAGGCTCAAATAAATGTTGAAATTCAACATTCGTATAGGCTACTAGTATCTTTTCTTTTCTACAATCATTTAACAATGTGTTAATTGATTAAAATATTCTAGGAGATTTCAATAGAGAATTTTCAATAACATGGGTGATAATAGAGACACAATTCACAATTAAAAATAGTACCCGCTTAACAAATTTTCATACATATTCCTTATTCATAGTATCCTTGAAAAACATATCTACAGAAGGAATTTTTTATATGTATTCGAATATATCACTATTTGTTTTTTGATAACTTGTTTTTCCACTTAAAATAACATGACTATATTTGCACTTGGAAAATGACTGTGAGCATGTTTAAATTAACCTAGAATTCATTATATGTTTTCAATTATATCAATAAATGTTTTTGATATAAAAGGTTATGACTTATAATAAAATGAGGTAGACATTGGAGGAATTTCAAATAAAACAAGTGACACTGTTGGGTTGTGTTATATTCTTTCCACGACTAAGCCACGTAGTTAACTAGGGGTTAGAGGGGCAGCGGAGCCCCCCTTTTGTTGCACCGATTGTGTAGCGGGGGGGTCACAGGGGGTTTGAGGGGTTCATGTAACCCCACTTTATGGGGTCCAGGGCAATGCCCAAGAAAATATTGGTTTCGGAAGCTATGTTAGGTTGGGCGGACCCACCTATGGTTTTGTGCATGATTTTCACACATGTTTTTGGACGCGATGGTTTTCGATACATGGTTTTAGATGCAATGGTTTTCGGTCCACTACATTGGATGCTTCGACATGTATAAATATGTATTATAAAATTGAAAGGAAAATAATGAAAAATCAAGCTAGTAGTCTCGATTTTGGGATCTAGGGGAAAATCTTTGTGTATATGTGTTTTACGTGTTATGCTCTCGCATTGTTTATTTTCTATGTTTTAAAATTTGAATGCAGGTAATTTTTGTACAAGGTTAAAACCTACTTTTGATATCAAAGTTGTTTTGGCTTCAAGGGGATTCCTTTATTGCTGAGGGATTTCACTCGGGTGTGTCGTAGACCCTGTTCAGTGGGAGATCTGCGAGATCGATTTTGGTGCTGAAAGAAGATGGCGAGTAGTGGAAATATAGAGATCAAGAAATTTAATGGTTACAGTTTTGAGTTGTGGAAACTCAAGATGGAGGATCTGTTGGTGGATAAAGATCTGGGTTCTAAACCAATGGGAGTGTCCGATGAAGAATGGAAGAAGTTTGATTGAAAGGCAAAGAGCACAATACAATTGTGTGTTTGAGATTCAGTGTTGCTGAATGTATCAGGGGAAGCTACGGTGAAGGATTTGTGGGACAAGTTAGGGAATCTATACCAATATAAGTCTCTGGTGAATAAATTGTTCCTACAGAAAAAACTATATAACCTAAGGATGAAAGATGGAGACTCAGTGACAAAGCATCTGAACGCATTTAACACTGTGGTAAGTCAGTTAGCATCTATTGATATTAAAATTTTAGATGAAGATAAGCACATCAGTTTGTTGTGTTCGCTTATAGATTTGTGGGATAGTCTAGTTATTGTAATAGGTAGCAATGCAATTGCCTTGCAGTTTGATGAAATAGTCTCATCCTTGCTGATGGAGGAGATGAGACGAAAAAATGTGGAGAGCTAGAATGGTGATGCCTTGTCTATACGAGGATGGTCCCGGAATAGAAACAAAAATAAGTCATCGAGTGGGAGATCTAAATCTAGAGGGAGATCTAAATCTCCAGGAAAACCTGTAAAGTTGGTGTGTTGGAAATGCGGAAAGGAAGGGCACTACAAAAGGGACTGTAAATCTAAAGCTCCTGATAAAGGAAAGGGATCTGATGATGCTCCTTCTGCAAAGGTTAAAACCACCTCAGATGAAGGTGGGGCTTCTTCAAGTACAGATGTAGATCATGAGGCATGGTTGATTGACATCCTTTCACTTCACTCCCTATTAGTTTCAATGTTTCACATTGCCATCAGTGATCAAAATCTGCTCTTTTGCATTTCATAGTAGGAGTCCCATACTAATGAGTTTTCATTCCATTAGGTCATGGATTCACTGGTGGTAGGATTTAATTCAATTTTCCCTCATGATTTGTACTTACTGATCCTCTGTCATATATCTCAGTCATGGCTCATGTTCCCTTTGCAATTCATTTCATTAGGTCTTAAGGTTTGGTCTCATTAGGTTCTAGGGTCCCATCATGGTCAAATCCAATATTTACATGCCAATATGTGGGTGGGGGTGGAGGGAGTTAATATGCAATGCATATTAACTCCCACCACCCCCACCCACATATGTGGGTGGGGATGGGGGGAGTTAATATGCAATAATGATAAGCAAGGACATGAGGACACCAATAATGATTAACAAAGCCATAATTTATCATTTTGAAAGCATAGTGTAGTTCTCACCTCAAAACTTGTTTTGAGGTGAAAACATGGTATTTTGTTTTTATCTCCATTTATGATATAGTTTTATATTTTCATCTGTAATATTGGTTCTCCGCTTCTCCTAAGAATCTTGTGATGTTTCCAAAGCACCTTCCACTTCAAGTCATCTTGAGTACTAATTCACCTGAAAAGCAAAAGAGAAACAAGCACTAAAACCCAAAATTCCGCTCCCACTGAGCTAGGGTTGGCTATGGGATCAGAGATATCTGATCAGAGGAGGCACAAGGGATATCAGAAAATATGAGGCCATTTCATATCATCAAACATTAGGTCTCCATCATTTGTCAAGAAGTCCTTCCAAGGAAAAACCCATTGACCACACATAAGGGATGGTTTCTCTTCAAACTCTGCTTCTGAGCAAGAAATGATGTATCTGACAAAAGTGAGAGATTTTTTTGTCCATCATTGACCTAGGAAGAAAAACCTATTTCAGTTTTTACACGGTTTTCATGGTTTGGGAGAAATGTCGAAAACATCATTTGCCTCCGGAGGGTTGATACACCTCTAGAGTGACCTTGGTAAAATCAATTTTTCTCCTATATTGAATGATCAAATGACTTGTTTGATGGGTCAACTTATAAGTAGACACAACACGTTTTCCAATGAGCTATCATGAGCTTAATTTGGAGTTGAGGAAGGCCTTCAAAAGTTGCCTGCAACATCACTATGCATTTTGGCAGCCTCATTCTACACATTTTGACCAGTCTTGGTAGATTGAGCTTTTGATAGGGAAAGTAAACTCCAAATTGAAAAAATCAAGGTGTTTTACAAAAGTATGCTCGATAATATTTCCAATGAGCTATCACACGCCCCATTTGGACATCAGGAAGGCTGTCAAAAGTCGTCTTGAAGTGGCCCTCTGCTCCTAGCCTAGCACTGCGCTCTTGGAATAATTTCATAGTGTAAATTATAACTGGTGCTCTGCTTACAAACCAACGCTGTGCTCCTAGGTTGTGGCACCGTGCTTAGGCCAGCCAAGCCAAAAAATGCTCCTAGCTTCCAATTTTTGCCAAGTTTCCTCCTCTTCACTATTTGGAAAGTAAGTATCGTTGCCTCCCTTGATTTTTTAGTTTTCATTTGTGAAGAATTTCATGGTTTTCACTCTCAAATATGAAACCCTAATCTCCACTACAAAACCCTAGTTCCCACTATAAAAAACCTAGTTCTTTGATTCTCCCTACCACTCACCTTATAAAATAAACCCTTAATCCTCATCACTATTATCACCTTCTACCATCCATTCATTACTCCCTAAACCCTCTCCCTCTCATGTTTTTCCCATAGCTTCACTCACATCGATTCCTGCACATCCATTGCACATAACACCCATCCCAAACATTTTCAAAATTGTGAACTAGGATAGTCAACTAAATCATGAATAGAGGAAGTGATTTTGAGCATCTTGATGAGCTCGAGTAGCATGACACTGAGATCATTGATCTAGAGGCTCAAGAGAGGGAAAATGTCAAAGATGTCATTATTCAGGAGAAAGAAGCCCAAATACAAGCTTTGATGGACAACCTAGAGAAAGCTAAGTTTGTCATCACTTATCTACAGTGAGAAAGCAAACAACTAAGTCATAAAAAGGTCCTCATGGAACTTGAGCTACTGAACACAAAGAGGCAAAGTGATAAAGATGCTCATGTCACTTTGACTCCTATTGAGCAAGAAACTGAACAAGATAGGGAAACTTGGCTTGAAAGAGTTAACCTACATCTTGAAGGGCTCATTGACAAGGCCAACAATGATAAGAAAATTGTCTGACACATGGCCTACCATTACATGACTCGTAACAAAATTTGTAACATGAGGATCAGGAACCTAAAAGCTAGGTTAAGGAGAGCTTTAGGGGGTAAGAAAGAGAAGTATAGGTTGAGGATGTTGGCTGAAGCCTCCTTCACCAACCAAAGAACTAGATGGTGGTGCTCCATGCCAAATTTGGGCAAGTTTTGAGCAGTTTTTGAATTTTTGAAATTTTGAAATTTTTAACACAGGAAATTTGCCTGGTGGTGCTGTGATTTTTCCTAGGGCATCCATTTGTGAAAAGGTTGACATTTTTGGATTTAGAATGATGATAACATGCATCCTAGAAATTTTTAGAAGTTTTGGAGCAGATCTGGTTCGTCAAAAGCTCCAAAAACTACCAAACATTGACCTTTTTGCCTCTTTTTGGAGACGCAAGAAGCATTCTTGGGAGATTCAAGTTTTGAGGGGGAAAATGACCTTTAAATTCAAAAATTCTAGGAGTTCAAGAAACTAGACTTGAATAAATTTCCAATGAGAGATCATGGGCTCAATTTGGCTAAGGGGAAGGCCTCCACAATCAGGTGCAAAGTGGTGTTGCGCTTAGGGCCCTTTTGCTTGGGAAGCAAAGATTCGCCTGCTTTGACTATGAATTTGATTTCTCTCTCTGCATTGATGATTTCACTGATGTAATTGATGAAATGGAATGTAAATGTAATGGTGAAATAGTGTTATAGGGTAGATACATTAGATAGAGGTGGTTTTGAGGCAAATTAATCAGTTTCCCCTCTTTTAGAGGCAAGTTGTTTGACTACCTATATTCTAGTTCTTTGTTGGGAAATGGTTGAAACAGCCCCTCTTATCATGGATTCGACCCCTGAAGGTTAGGATGACTAGTTTAGATATCTATATTATGTGTTTTATTTGTCATTTAGAGGTTTTGGACTCACTTGGATGCTCTGAACTATATTGTACATCATTATAAGCAGTTTGACAACGAAATTAATAGGAGTTGCAGCTATTTTTATGGGATACCTATGTTATGGTGTTTTTGCATAGTTTATTATTTTGTTATCATTTTCTTACATGTTTTATGTATGCCACCATCTATTCCACTGCTTCTAACTGAATTATATAAAGATAAATAGGTAGAACCGATTGTTTCAATTCTCTACCTTGGGAAATCATTCAGTATTCTATGTTTTCTATTTTTTGAGAGGGATCCATGATTCCCACATGCCCTCCTCAGCTCCTCACTGGTATTAGACACCTCACCTAACTTAATTTCAAGTGCTAAGGTCTATACCTACCTTGCCCCATAGAACACCTTGCATTTTGACCTAATTTCCTAGACCTAAACTGCCCAGCTCCATCTGATCCAGCAAACACTGACAAATTCAATCAAAACCTTTGAGGCTACTATACCTAGCCTAAAATCCCTATTTGATCCATTCAACTTGACTGAGATCCTAGAAGAGAGAGCCGTCTCCTAACCTTGTAGGGCTAGCTATGAGGTTAAGTGGTTTGTGGTTACCCTGGAAGGTTGCCTTCTTCAGCTTGAGGTAAATCTAGGTGGTAACATAGTGGCAACCATACTGGGGATGTAGTTTTGTGTTCCTCAGCAAAATGTATCAAGTTTAGATTTGACTGTTGATGGAGGACAATGATCAGACATCAAAAGGCTAAAATCATTCACCTGGTGACTCCAAATCAATTTCGAGATCAGATCTCTCATTGGAGGATGAACCTAACCAGCAAAAACATGAAAGGACAATATGGAAAGATCAGGTATTCAATTGGAATTTCATCCAAGACATATGTTCTTTGTTATAAATTATTTCTTCTCTTTTCTCGTGAATTTCAAGAAGGCTTTACAAAGTATATTGTATTTGAGAAAATATCCTAGACCTGCATTTGATTCTTTCCCTTTGAAGAGTGTGAATACAAAATTCGCACGGTTTTGATCTTGATCAAGACCCTTATTTCAAATATTATGATGGCCGTCTTCAAACTGATGAGCCTCAATAGACCAAGACTAAATTCTACACCTTCTGTAGATATTACTATACATTGTAAAATTCTAGATAGATATAAGCCTCTGATTTTAGCTCCTATATCCCATGCTTTCCCTAAAAATCATTACCTATATCTACCAAGATTTGATGGTGAATGTGGCAACATCACTGCTGAGAGACATGTACTGAGTTTTGGGTCTTTTCTTGATCTTTTTGAATTTGATGAAGAGGATGTTAGTATTAGGCTTTTTCCTCTTTTTTTGTAAGGGAAAATCAAGAGTTGGTTCAAAACCCTGCTTCATGCAAGCATATTAGATTTCCAACAGTTTGTTAAAGTTTTCCTCGACAAGTGGGTGGTTAGAAAGAACCCTTTCTTGATTCTAGAAGAGTATAACCAACTAAGACAACCAATGGAGAAGGTACAACAATTTTCTACCAGGTTTAACCAAGTCTATTTTTTGATCCCTGTTAATATAAGACCTCCTCCTGGATCTGCTCTCTTGCACTACCTGGTGTCTTTTATCTAAAAATTGAGTTTCAACTGAGGGAAAGGAACCTTGTAACACTTGATTAGATGTAGAACAGTATAGTAGATGTGGCAGCAAATCTGTTGATGAGAAGGGAAAAGTTGAAGGGAGAAAATTTGAAGAACATAGATGCAGAGGAATCAAAATCTTTAAAGGTAAAGCTCAACATTCTGGTAAGTTCAGTGGAAGAGATGATTTAAAACGTCACCACAAGGAATGAGAATGATATTCAAGACCATAGCTCACTGATTGAAGAAGAACAAGTGGCTTATCAAAAAGATTTCCTTTCTTATCCTAGTTGTCATAGATCTGATAATAATTGTTTTATAGATCATCTTTGAGAAGAGAGATCTGTTGATATGACATGTATGCTTGATGATGTGTTTTATACTGATGATTTCACTAAGTTTTATCGGTATGATGAGGATTATGTTCTCCAAACAGAAGATAGTCTTGCAGAAAAATCAGCAGATGGTTTGTGGAAGGAGGAAGTTCACTTTCAACTCGAATACAGTGATCAACCATTACATATAAGCTATGGAAGTTAGGAGGAAAGTGAAAAAAAATTTGAAGTAAGTGAAGGATATTTTCCTTTTTATTTTACTTTGTTTCAGTTCATCGAAGTGCAATCAGAAATCAACTGTCGATAAGTTTTGATCTGAACCATCTAGAGGTCAATGAAATCCTTGTTCAATGCTTCTCATATCTAGTTTTGTAGCCCCTAAATTCCATTGAAAGTCAAGTTGTAGATGAAGACTTGGAAGTTGGAACATATGATCAAGCAATTCAAGATGAATCTGTACCATTTTATTTTGAATCATTTCAGTTTTTGAAGGGAAATTTGCATAGCATATCTTCAATAAAGGATGAGAAGCCTATAGAAAGTCATGCAATCTCATTGGAACCAATAGAAAATGGGTTGCAATATTCATTTCAAGTTTCTCTCAATCCAATATTCGATGTGTTGGATGATGTCTGCAGTCAAAGTCCTTCTCCATTAGCTAACTGTGAGCTTGAAAAATGTATTGATACAAACTTAAACCGGCAGTCGGTTTCTTCGTCATTTTCAATAAGAGTCTCATCTCAAAGCTCAGATGAAAGTTTGCATTCATGGTATGAGGAGAAGAAAAGGAATCCATTGGATGGGCTAGGTCACAGTCCACATGAATTTCAAGATCCTTATGCATTACTTTTTTATTCAAATAGAGCATCTATATTATTCAATCTGGGAAAATTTGGATCTGCTTACAAGTTTTCATGGGAGTTGCCTTTCAATAGTTCTTTGTTGTTGTTCATAAGAAAGAACTTGCAAAGAATTCAAACAACAGTCAGAATGCTTACCTGGTTGCATTGGTTGTTTCATTTCACTTGTCATCAAATGATGAATGAAACAGTTTGAGTAGGTTTTATTGAATAAGCTCCACTTTGAGCATCTTTTCCAGTTTGTTAGTTGTGTTTTAGTATTGAGTTAGTTTTAAGTCAGTTGGTGTCTTTGATTCATTACTATTCAGACATGTATTTCAGATTGCATTTGTTTTAATCCATGCCAAATGGATAAGGCTACTAGGTCTATGGTGTTCATGGAACCTCCAAGCATCTACCATCCCCATTGGAGCCAATGTTAGTGTTAGTGTTTCACACTACCATCATTGGTCAAATCTGCTTTTTTGCATTTCATAATAAGAGTCCCATACTAATGATTTTGCATTCCATTAGGTCATGGATTCATTCATGGTAGAGTTTACTTCAATTTTCCCTCATGATCTGTACCTGTTGGTCCTTTTTCATATATTTCAGTTATGGCTTATGTTCCCTTTGTAATTCATTTGATTAGGTCTTATGGTTTGGTTTCATTAGGTTTTAGGGTCCCACCATGGTCAAATCCAATAATTACATGCCGATAATGATAATCAAGGACATGAGGATGCCAATAATGATTAACAAAGCCATAATTTATCATTTTGAAAGCCTAATGTAGTTCTCACCTCAAAACTTGTTTTGAGGGGAAAACAAGGTATTTTGTTTTTATCTCCATTTATGATGTAATTTTATCTTTTCATATGTAATATTGGTTCTCAGCTGCTCCTAAGCATCTTTTGATGTTGCCAAAGCACTTGCCACTGCAAAAATTAAGTCATCTTGAGCACCAATTCACCTGCAAAAGCAAAAGAGAAACAAGCACTAAAGCCATAAATTCCTCTCCTACTGAGCTAGTATTGGCTATGGGATCAGAGATATCTACCTAGAGGAGGCATAAGGGATATTAGAAGGCATGAGGCCTTTTCATATCATCAAACTTTAAGTCTCCATCATTTGTTGAGAAATCATTCTAAGGAACAAGCCATTCACCACACATAAGGGACGATTTTTCTTCAAACTGTGTTTCTAAGCAACACATGATTAATTTGGCAATAGTGAGAGAGGATTTTGTCCATCATTGACCCAATAAGAAAAATGTCTTTCAATTTTTACATAGGTTTCATGGTTTTGGAGAAATTTCGAAAAAATGATTTTCCTCAGGAGGGTTGATGCACCTATGGAGTGACCTTGGTAAAATTAATTTTTCTCCTAGATGGAATGACCAAATGACTTACTTGATGAGTCCAATGATAAGTAGATATAAAGAGATTTCCATTGGGCTATGATGAGATCAATTGGGAGTTGAGGAACCTTAAAAAGTTGACTGCAACATCACTATGCATTTTGGTAGCCTCATTCTACACATTTTGACCAGTCTTGGTCGATTGAGCTTTTGACAGGGCAAATGAACTCCAAATTGAAAAATTCAAGATGTTCTGGAAAGTAGACTCGACAGGTGTTCCAAAGAGCTATCATAAACCCAATTTTGACATCAGGAAGTTAGTTAAAAGTGGTCTTGGATTGGCCCTAGACCCGTGGGAAGTGGCGCTGCACTCCTAGAAAAATTTCACAGTGTAAATTATAACTGGCACTGTGCTTACAGACTGACACTGCGCTCCTAGGTGGTAGTGCTACCCTTAGGTAAGCCAAGCCAAAAAATGCTCCTAGCTTCCAATTTGTGCCAAATTTCCTCCTCTTCACTACTTGGCAAGTAAGTATCATTGCCTCCCTTATTTTTATGGTTTGCATTTGTGAAGAATTTCATGGTTTTCACTCTCAAATATGAAACCCTAATCTCCACTACAAAACCCCAGTTCCCACTATGAAACCCTAGTTCTTTGATTCTCCCTACCACTCACCTTATAAACTAAACCCTTAATCCTCATCACTATTTTCACCTTCTACCATCCATTCATTACTCCCTAAACCCTCTCCCTCTCATGTTTTCCCCATAGCTTCACTCACATCCATCCCTCCATAGCCATTGAACATAAGCCCCATCCCAGACATTATCAAAATAGGAAACTAGGAGATTCAACTAAATCATGGACAGAGGAAGTGGTTTTGAGCATGATGATGAGCACAAGCAACATGACACTGAGATCATTGATCTAGAGGCTCAAGAGAGGGAAAATGACAAAGATGTCATTATTAAGGAGAAAGAAGCCCAAATACAAGCTTTTACGGACAACTTAGAGAGAGCTAGGTTTTTCAACACTTACTTAGAGCAGGAAAGCAAACAACTAAGTCATAAACATGTCCTCATGGAACTTGAGCTACTGAAGACAAAGAGGCAAAGTGACAATGAGGCTCATGTCACTTTGACTCCTATTGAGCAAGAAGTTGAACAAGATAGGGAAACTTCGCTTGAAAGAGTTGACCTAAATCTTGAAGGGCTCATTGACAAGGCCAACAGGGATAAGAAAATTATTTAGCACATGGCCTACCATTACATGACTCGTAACAAAATTTGTAACATGAGGATCAGGAAGCTAAAAGCTAGGTTAAGGAGATCTTTAGGGGGAAAGAAAGAGAAATATAGGTTGAAGATGTTGGATGTAGCCTCCTTGGCCAGCCAAAATACTTGATGGTGGTGCTCCATGCCAAATTTGGGAAAAGTTTGAGGAGTTTTTGCATTTTTGAAATTTTGATATTTTTAACACAGTAAATTTGCCTAGAAGCGCAACGCCACTAGCATTGCGCTTTTTCCTGGGCATCCATTGGAGAAAAAGTTGACATTTTTGGATTCAAAATGATGAGAACATGCATCTTAGAAATTTTTAGAAGTTTTGGAGCAGATGCTTTTCTTCAAAAGGTCCAAAAAGTACCAAAAAATTACCTTTCTACCTCTTTTTGGACTCACAGAAGCAATTTTGGGAGGTTCAAGTTTTGAGCAGAGAAAATGACCTCCAAATTCAAAAATTAAAGATGTTGAAAAAGTTAGACTTGAAGACCTTTCCAATGAGCTATCATGGGCTCAATTTGGATAAAAGGAAGGCCTCCAAAATTAGGTGGATGTTGGTGTTGTGCTTAGCACCAATGGCACTGCGCTTAGGGCCATTTTGCTCAGGAAGCCAAAATTTGCCTATTTTGACTATGAATTTGATTTATCTCTCCCCATTGATGATTTCACTGATGTAATTGATGATATGGCATGTAAATGTAATGGTAAAATAGTGTCAGAGTGTAGATTCATTAGTTAGAGGTGGTTTTGAGGCAAATGAATCAGTTTTCCCTCTTTTAGAGGCAATTTGTTTGACTGCCTATATTCTAGTTCTTTGTTGGGAAATGGTTGAAATATCCCCTCTTCTCATGGATTTGACCCCTGAAGGTTAGGATGAGTAGTTTAGATGTCTATATTATCTGTTTTCTTGGTCATTTGGTGTGGTTGGACTCACTTGGATGCTTTGAACTATATTGTACATCATTGTAAGCAGTTTAGCAAGGAAATTAATAGGAGTTACAAATATTTTTATGTGATACCTATGGTATGGTGTTTTTTCATAGTTTCTTCTTTGATATTAGTTTACATGTTTTATGTATGCCACCATCTATTTCATTGCTTCTAACTTAATGATGTCAAGATAGATAAGTAGAATCCATTGTTTGCAGAGCTCTACCTTGGGAAATCATTCAATATTCTACGTTTTCTATTGTTTAAGAAGGATCCATGATTGCCACATGCCCTCCTCAACTCCTCATCAGTCCTAGACACCTTGCCTCACTTAATTTCAAGTGTGAAAGCCTATACCTACCTTGCCCCACAGAACACCCTGTGTTCTGACCTAATTTCAAAGACCTAAACTACCTAGCTCCATCTGATCTAGCAAACACCAACAAATTCAATCAAAACCTTTCAAGCTACTATACCTAGCCTAAAATCCCTATTGGATCTCGTCACCTTGATTAATATCCTAAAGGAGAGAGCCCTCTCCTAACCTTGTAGGGCTAGCTACAAGGTTAAGTGGTTTGTGGTTACCTTGGAAGCTTGCTTTCTTGAGCTTGAGGTAAATCTAGGTGATAAAACTCCCCATACAGAGTGTTTCTACGTGTATGAGAAAGATGGTGGTGGTGATGTCTTCTTTGGGAATGATAGGAAGGGTAGAATCATTTGTCACAGTAAATTTGAAGTTGCAAGGTGGAAGGGTTAGAACACTTCTGGGTGTTCTACATATTCTTGCATTCGCAAGAAATCTAATTTATGTAAGCAAGTTGGATGATGCAGGTGTAAAAATAGCGTTCGAGAAGGATACCTGCAAGATGGTTCAGGGAGCACTAGTATTGATGCAGGGAATTCGGATTGGAACTTTGTACAAGCTGCAAGGTAGCACAATTGTTGATGGGTGCAACGTTTCTGTGGTTCCTGAAAGTAGAGCAGAAAATCTAGTGATCTCTGGAGAGAAGACCATGTTATGGCATCAAAGGCTTGGAGATATTGTAGAGAAGGGCCTTCAAATACTTCATGGTAAAGGTATGGTAGAAGGTATGAGTAATAACTCTCTATATTTTTATTTCTATGACAATTGTGTATATGGAAAGCAGAATCAGGTGAGTTTCCCCTCCGATGGTGAGAGGGCGAAACATATATTAGAGCTTGTGCATAGTGATGTGTTTGGACCTGTGAAGTTTCCATCACTAGGTAAGTCTGTGTACTATGTATCATTTATAGATTACTTCTCAAGGAATACATGGATATGTTTCCTTAAGAAGAAATATGAAGACTTTGACAGGTTTAGAGAATTCAAGTCTCTAGTGGAAAACCAAACAAAGAAGAAGATAAAGGTGCTGAGGATAGATAATAGTGGAGAGTTTCGTAGTAAGGAATTTGAAGAATCTATAAGAAGTGTGGTATAGCACAATAGAAGACTACTCTGTATACACCTTAGAAAAATGGAGTTGTAGAAAGAATGAACAAGACGTTGATGGAAAGGGCAAGAAACATGCTCAGTGGTGCCAGGTTAGGATAGGAATTCTAGGTAGAGGTGGTGAAGACAAAATGTTACTTGGTCAATAGATCACGTTCATTAGCATTTGAGGATAAAATTCCACAAGAGGTATGGATTGGTAAGAAACCCTCTCTTTCACATCTGAGGGTTTTCGGATGTGATGCATATGTACTTGTTCGAAATGAGAAATAAACCAAGCTGGAGAGTAAATTTGAAAAGTGCATCTTTATTGGGTATAAGGATGGTTTAAAGGGTTATAAGCTTTGGAACATAGTAACAAGGAAGGTTATGTACAACCAAGATGTGTTGTTCAGAGAGGTGAAATATGCTATTAAACATGAAGTCCAACCAAAGGAACCTGAGAAGATAGAGTTTGAGCTAAAGGAGGAAGAATCAGACTCTATACCAGAGGAGGAATCAAAAGATGAAGAGCCACAAACTCTGGGTGTGACAAGATTAGTTCATGAAAGAAGGACGCTAGAAAGGTATAGTCCATCTTCTTTCTATTCAAATTTTGCTTTATCTATTATTGATGATGATTCCATAACTGTGAAGGGAGAAGTAGATTCAGACGATGGAAAACTCTAGAAAGAGGCCATGGTTGATGAAATGGCATCTTTGCACAAAAGTTAGGCTTGGGATCTGGTGGAGTTGTCAGCTGGAAGGAAACCCATTGGCAGCAAATGGGTGTTCAAGAAGAAGACAAATGTAGAAGGAAAGGTGGAGGAATACAAAGCTCGATTGGTAGAAAAAGGTTATTCCTAGGTGACGAGAATTGATTTTGGTGATATTTTTTCTCCTTTTACCAAGGCAACTTCTATTACATTACTTTTATCTATTGTTGCTACTTTTTATTTTGAGGTAGAATAGATGGATGTGAAGATAACATTTCTTCACAGTGATCTAGAAGAGGAAATCTACATGAAGCAACCTAAAGGCTTTCCGGTTAAGGGTAAGAATGAACTGGCATGCAAGTTAAAGAAGTCTTTGTATGGGTTAAAAGAATCACCAAGGATGTGGTATCAGAAATTTGATACCTTTATACCGGGACTTCGCTTCACCAAAAGTAAAGCAGATCATTGTGTGTATTTTAAATTAGTTGGTGACCGTGTTATTTATTTTCTCTTGTATGTGGATGATATGTTTCTCATTGGAAATGACAAAGAAATTATTGAGGATTTTAAGACCCAATTGTCCTCCAAATTCAACATGAAAGATCTTGGTGGTGCAAAATGTATTTTGGGCATGGAAATTAAAAGAGATCAGGCAAAAAGGAATCTCTGGTTAAACCAGAGGAAGCATGTTGAGACAATATTGTAGAGATTTAATATGCAGGATAGTAACTTGTTGAAGGTTCCTATTACTGTAGGTGTAAAGTTATATATTGAACAACGTCCCGAGACACAAGAAGAGGAAGAGGACATGTCCCATGTTCCATATGCAAGTGTAGTCATTAGCATGATGTATGAAATGGTTTGTACTAGACCAGACATTGCACATGCAGTGGGAGTATTGAGCAGGTTTATGTCAGAACCAGGAAACGAGCATTAGACAATATTGAAGCAAGTTTTCAGGTATTTGTGTGGCACTAGTGATTATGGTTTGTGCTACCAAGGAAGACCAAAATTAGACAGAGTGTTGGATATTCATGGCTTTGTTGATGCATACTGGGTTGGAGATCTAGGTCAAAGAAGATCTACAAGTGGGTATGTGTTTAAACTATTTGGAGATGTGGTCAGTTGGATGAGTAGGAAAAAATCTGTAGCGGCATTATCAACTACAGAGGCAGAATACTTGGTAGCCACTCATGAAAGAAAGGAGGCAATTTGGTTGTAGAGATTGTGTTCAAGTATGGGGTTAGTATAGTGAACTATAAGGATAGACTGTGACAGCCAAAGTGCAATTCTCTTGGCAAAGAACACTACATATCATTCAAAGACAAAGCACATTGATGTTCAGTATCACTTTGTGAGGGATATGATAGAGGACAAAAAGGTGTTGCTGGTAAAGGTGGACACTTTGAAGAATAATGTAGAGGTAGTGACAAAATCTGTGAGGTCTGAGAAGTTCTCTTGGTGTAGAGAAACAATGGGAATTACAAGGTTGGATAAATGACTAGGCTCTCTTTTGGCCCCCTATGTAAAGAAAACAACAAGTGGGAGAATGTTGGGTTGTTTTATATTATTTCCATGACCAACCCACGTATTTAACCGATGGGTTAGAGGGGGCACATAGCCCCCACTTCACTATGCCAATTGCATGGTCGGGGTGTCACAGGGGGTTTTAGGGGTGCAGGTAACCCCACTCTATGGGGTCCAGGGTAGCACCTCGGAAAATTTCGGTTTTGGAACCTATGTTAGATTGGGCGAACCCACCTATGGTTTTGTGCATGGTTTTCACACATGTTTTTGGATGCAATGGTTTTTGGTCGATGGCTTTAGACACAATGGTTTTTGATCCATGGTATTGGATGCTTCAGCATGTATAAATATCTATTATAAGATTGAAAGGAAAATAATGAAAAATCAAGCTCATAGTCCTAGTTTTGGGATCCAGGGGAAAATCTCTGTGTAAATGTGTTTTATGTGTTATGCTCTTGTATTATTTACTTTCTGTGTTTTAGAATTTGAATGCAGGTGATTTATGTACGGGGTTAAAACCTACATTCACCTAGTTTTTATTTTTGTTACGATGTTGATATGGTCTATTCTTTTTGATAAGTTGTTTTATGACTTAAAATAAAATGATGTACTCTATTTTAAGGCCTAAAATATATGGTTAGTTTTTCAATGTTATTATTCTTATAGATACCACTCTCCTTGCATGAAGGAATTTCTAGAATTTCCTTATTAAAGGTCATATTGAGCTATTAATTACCTTTAAAAAGGCTTAGCCTCATGTCCATGAACAATGACTTTACCAACATAAAACTTGATCAATTTATTTATAATGGTTAGTGATTCTCCTATTATAGGAATGGTTCTTAATTTGGTACTATTATTATTCCTATAGAGAACACTCTCTACAAATGAAGGAAGCTTTAAGCTTGCCTTGCTAAAGGAAATTAGCAACTTAATAAAATATCTAGACTTGCCTTAATAATAGTTAGTGATTCTCCTATTGTGGGAATGGTTCTTAGTTTTTCAATATTGTTATTCCTATGGATGAAAGTCTCCATGATTGAAGGAAGCTCTAGGATTTCCTTGGTAAAGGTTTTATTAAATTGCTAATTTCCTTTAAAAATATTAAGCCTCATCTCCATGAACACTCACTTTACCAACATAAAGCTTATCAGCATAAAACTCGATCAGTGGATTTCTAATGGTTAGTAACTCTCCTATGATGGGAATGGCTCTTAGTTTTCGAATATTTTTATTCCTATAGATAACACTCTCTAGACATGAAGGAAGCTCTAGGCTTGCCATAGTGAAGGTTCTATTGAGGTTCTAGGATAACCGAATTGATGTGTCTATCTATGAGAAACACAATTTGGTCTAAAGAGAAATATGATTATTCATTTAAGATTATTCCCATAGATTTTATTCAAATCAAAAATTGTGTCAAGCCCTAGTCAGTCCAACATCATGAATAATATAAATCATCCCAAAATATCATTGAAAGCTTCAGAACCAAGTATCATATAATTTTCATAGAATAGCTAATTTTGTTCCAAGGAAATATTTACAATATCTAATATAGAGAATAACCCAATAAACCCTTATTTATAAAATTACTCTACAAAGTAGGTCATGTGAATGCTCAACAATAGCTACAAGTCTCTAAATATCCACAATTGGTCTGACTAAAGTAACTAAGAGGCATGACTAAGTTTTGTGTAGGTCAAGATTTTCTTTAATAATATGGTCAATATTTGTCACATTAAATCCTCCTAGAACCCAATGAAAATGCCTCAAATTTGTCTCATACATGGTCGAAATACACCACCAAAAAAATGAATTAGGTGTTGCTAAATAAATAAATTCACTTTTGAATAATAGGACTGAAACCATAACTACTAGAAACCTACAACCTCCAAGGAAAAAAAATTTAAAGTTCAATGCTATATGTGGATTTCATGGTTTCCTATTGTTGTTTGTGCATGGAGCAATCTGCAAGGTTAAATGTTTTTACAGTTCATTGTTTTGAGTGCATTTCATGGTTTCCCGTGATAGTTTGTGCATGATTCTATATGACATAGGTTTTTTTGAAAAAAAATAGTAAGAATAATAACAATAAATGACTTGGAAAGAGATCAAGAAACCTAATAAAACTAAAGTACATATTGTTCAAAAGTTCAAAAAAAAGAAATACATATTGTGCATTAATTGAAATAAATAACCTAAATATATTGTGAAGTTTTCTCTGATGGTATGTCTCCAATGCCAGTGAATATTTTGAATGTTAAAAATGTAAATTTAGCAATGATTGAACTTATTTTATATCTTTTTGCACTTGAATTTAATTGGTAACAAGGATTTACATGGATTGTAATCTCCCATCAATGGGTAATTTGCTATGGTTGATCTATGTGTTTTGATATGTTTTAATGGGAAATTTAATTAGGTGGGTGAACACAGTGGGTTGAATTGTTGAATAACGCAACAATTATGGCTCGCATACATCAAATTTTTATATGTGTAGGTATGAATGTGCATTGTGATACTTAGCTCCAATTTAGTTCAGTGGGGGTTGAAGTGATGGGTATATTGTAGTCATGGATTAGACCATTTTGGGACAATTTATAGTTTTATTTGTTTTCTAGCTGCGACAATATGTTTTAGACTCTTGATATATAAAAGAATATTTATGGAGAGTTGTGAGATGAGTCAACATTTATGGAAATGTTTGACATAAATTAAAATATATTTGCACTTAACGTTATATACATTTGTTTAGATATTGGTTGAACATTTGTCATTTTTTGGCAGCTTGGTGCAACAAGTACTATAACAATTACAGGTCCATGCACAACATTAGACATCTCTCCACTACGATTATTTTAGTTACAATATGTATGTCAAGAATAACAAATATATTTGAGAAGAAAAGGATAACAAATAAATTTGAGAAGAAAAATCATAAATATAACTAATTATTTTTTAGCTACTTAAGAATTTCATTATATTCAGAGGCACAACTTAGTATGAGGGACATGTGTAAATTTCCCTCCTCAATCTTGGGTAGACACTTCTCTTTTAAACTAAAAATAAAAAATTTCTCTAGATAAGTGAGCAATATAGGTTATAATAATAAAAACTCAAATGAATATGCATGTTTGGTTACATTTAATTAAAAACATTATAAAACATCAATAATCATATTCTCACTTTATTTCTCTTCTATTGATATTACAAACATATTTAAAAAATTTGAGTTAAAAACATTTCACTCTCACTTTTAAGTATAAATAAACTAGAAATTTCACCAAATGTTGCAATGGAAATGTCGTAAGTCGGTAAAATATGAAAAAAAACATAGATGAAGAGTGTTTCCTTGCCATATAAGTAGATTCTGCGAGGGAACACCCACCTCTGTTTTAGAGTAAATGTTTGTGTATCCTTATGAAGCAACAATTCAAACTAGACATTTCGCATTGGTTCAATGTCCAAAATCATATCATTGTAGTATTTGATTCCCCAAAAAAATGCATTCTCATCTATAAAGGCACCATCAAAGACATAAATAAGACTAGGGATATCTTAACTTATTAACATTTAAATTAAAAATTGATAAGGTGTTGTCAGAAACAGTGAAGTGGGAAAACCTAAGGGAAAAGGATTGAGCTACTTACTAAGAGATGCATATGGATCAATTGGCTTTTAGTTGAATCTGTAAATTTGGGTCAAGTTGTTGAAGTTTGGATGTTGAGTAACAATACTCCAAACACTCTAATTCATCATGTAATTGAAGTTTGTGAAAGTATTTTCATTCTCCAATACTCTTCGTAGTTGAGCTTGACATGCTAATGTATCTTAATTAGGAACATGTGGAAAGTGCATCATACAAGAGGAGATGTCTTTCTATTAGTGGGTGTTTGTACACCCATAATCATTAGATTTAGGGGAATACCTCTTGCAATGAATTGAAACTTCATGAGATGTGTATCATGTCAATTAATTCAATTAATAAGGAAACAAAATCAAGAGGACTCTTCCAAAGTGAATAGATTTGAAATACCCAATATGAGATCCAGGGGAAGTGAGATTGGTGTGGTAACCACCAAAGCATGTAGGGAAGGAGACAATAGTGTCATATTTGTGACACAATAGTGGAAATTTCTTTCAGCTAGACACTATATCTATATCTATATATATATATATATAGGACCCCACATTGTCCCTTTTTGACCATATATTTTGCTTTTATGTCATCGTTTTCCAACCTATATTTAAAGTCCATGTTATTACTTTAACACATTTTTCCAAAGGTATACAATATTTGTCCTTATTACTATACATTTAATTTATTTTACATATAATTACATTACCTTCATAGTTAATCATTGAATCAGATAGTTGCTGAAACAGTTTATCATTACAGTCCACATTACTGAAACAGCCTGGAGACTATAGGGTTATCCTTATAGTTTATGTTGCTAAAACAATTAAAAACAATGTGAAAATCTCATTGCTAAAACAACTGTGATTTGCATTCTAGATTCGACAGCAACAAAAGAAGATCATCGAAGAAGCTGCTACACTGGTTGTAATGACCACACTCCAATGTAAGCATTACCATAACCATTGTAACAACATTTAGTTAATGGGAAAATTGATTTCCCTATTTTGGCATATTGGGTTGAAGATAGGACTTACAATGTAATCAACTATAATAGATGTCTCCTATTTAAAAAGAGGAGACATCTACATTAGAAGGGGATGGACAGACTGCGGGAAGGTCTAGCTGAAGGAAAAGAACTGGAATCTTTTTGTAACATGACATATTGATGGATGAATAAAATATTGTTCTGAACATTTCTTTCTAGATATTGTTTCTTGGGGAATCTTGTGAGAAGGAGAGCGCCCACCTTCATCACAATATTCACCAATTACATTTATGCAGTGTGTTAAGTGTGTTTCTATCCATACCTTATTAAAGTTCTATTCACTAAATGTTGCTTATGTGTTATTGTTGAACTCTATTTTTCCAATTTATTGCTGCATTACTTTCTCGAATTCATTTACAGTTAATCCGTGGGTGCTTTATTGGCAATTAAGTTTACAGAGTAAGTTGGAAAGCATGGTAATCAGAAATAGGTGCTAAAGATTCTGGCATGAGGAATAGGGTCTTGTTCTCTGTTACAACATAGCTAGTGCATTCCTTTGCAGATTGATTCCTTTCATTAGATTGCTCTTTTTAATGAAATTAAGCATTCTTTGATAATTGTCTGCAATATATTTTTTTTGTTGTAACTCAGAGTAGAACTTCAGTTTGCTTAGAACAAGGTGTGACTGGCATACTTATTACTATAACTTTACTACTTTTGAGATTGAGCACATACAGTGTGTAGCTACCTCTAAAATAAACAGACTTCCCTGGGTTGACAATTTATGTAGCACTTAGTTGTTGAATTAATAAACAATTAAAGTGACCAACATTTTGGTGCAATTACTGGGGAAGGCAATCATAGATTTCAAAAGCATTAATGTTTTTCTTTTAGATGTTTAGAATGCATGAGAGGATGCAAGAAAACTAATCCTACAGGTGGCAAGGGAAAAGAGGAAGAAGAACTTTTATTGATGAGATTATATCAAAAGCTGAAACTTCTCAGAGGCTAAGCTCTCAGAAGCCAAAGACTCAACATTCCCTCCAAACAAACTACAAAACAAAGGCAGTTGTGGCCCCTGAAAGGGTTGAAGAGATAGTAGAGAATACTGAGGAACCAATAGAAGACATTGAGGGACCAACGGAAAACATTGAAGACCGGGCAAGTGCAACAGGGGAACAACCAATGAAAGGAAAAAATGAAGGAATCTTTGGTGGAGGATAGGTAGGAGGAGAGGGAAGAGGTGAAAATTCTCTCTCCACCTTGGGATTTCCTATTGGGAATCTTCCTAGAGTGGCAACTCCCATGAAGAATATCCCACTCTCAGCCTTAGCTAACTTCCATGGTTTATTTTCTAAAGATCCTGATGAGTTACTTTTTGAGTTTGATATATTGTGTAGAAGTTATGTTTATGTCACTAATGCTCAGAAATTGAAGCTATATCCAGCAACACTAAAAGGAAATGCACTAAGATGGTTTATGAGTCTGGGAGGTCATGTAATCACGACATGGGAACAAATGAAGGAGAAGATTTTGAGCAAATATCAAGACTACTACTAGAAAAGAGAAAAAAGGGAGGAAATATTTAAGATGGTCCAGAAGAACGATGAAAATATGGAGGAATTTGTGGAAATACTACAATACAATTTGCAGAGATCCGATCACCCCAATGTAAGTAAAGATATTCTTAAAACAGTATTATTGAAAGGGGTAAGGGATGATTGTTTAGACATGCTAAATATGCTTGGTAAAAGGGACATATCTAAAGAGTCGTATGATGAAATTGTTAACCTTTGCAAGAGATGTTCAAGAGGAGCTGCAAATAGATCAAAAAGCAGGGATAATACATATTTAAGAGTCCAAAAATCAGTCAATGGAGGAGCGAAAAGAGTTGAAATAAGTAATTTAATTGAGTAATTCAAAATTGAAATGTTAAGTTCTTTTGCTTCATAGATTGACACCTTGCAGGTTAAGAAGAAACAAACAAAGGTAGAAGTTGCTTTGGCTATATTTTGTCCCAAATGAAGAGATAAACATTCACTAAAGGAATGCCCATTGGAGAAAGTATTAATTTGCACCATTTGTGAGAAGGATCATGAAACTGAACAATGCCCTTCTTTACCAGGAATAAAAGTAGCACTGCAACCAACTAAAGAGGAAGCTGAAGAATTTAATTTGCTGACACAGAGAAGGCAATGGCAACCGCGAGGACAAGGTATGAACTCTAAGATGCCATTTACATCCCCTAATTGTTAGAATAATTATCCTTCTTTTAATCAAGCAAGTTACTTGCCCTTCAACCAACTTCAATACCCACCCTTTAATCAAATGAATTTCCCACCCATGCAACAAACAAGCCCTCCCTTTGTAGACCCTAGAATATGGACTCCTTGGCCTCCTCAACAATCTTATTTTAATCAATGGAACCCAAACTGGAGAGCTCAACAAATCCCATTCCCAAACCAATTTCCTTTGTTTTAGCAACCACTCTCTCTACCATCAGGTGCTCCACCAAATAATCAGACAATAAGACCCCAACTACCTGTACAACCAAACCCTAACCCTAATAATAATAAAGTTGCTCAAGTTATTGATATTCAGAGCCAGTCTATACCTCCTTTTTTCCCTGTGTAGTGTAATGACATTCATTTACGATCTGGGAGAATAGTTGAGCCTATTATTGATGATATTACCTCTTCTGACTCTAACAAAGAAGATACAGAGAGAAATAGTTTACCTAATAAGGGTGCCGAAACAACACAACCACCATTTCCTGAGCATTTAGCTCTGACTAAGACACCTGATCCACCTACCTTTAACCTTCTAGAGGAATTACAGAATCTTTATGTCAAAATTCCACTCTTACAAGTGCTTAGAGATGTACCAATTTATGCCAGAACTATGAGAGACATTTGTATTAAGAAACCTGGTAGGAAAGCTAAGGATCCCCATATAGTTCATGTTATGGGTGATCTAAATACTTTAATGTCTAGAAAAACTCCTCCTATTAATTATGGTGAGCCCGACCAACCTATAGTTACAGTACAGGTTGGAAAAACTATTATTTCATGAGTTCTAGTAGATCTAAGTGCTACTATAAATATTATGACCCTTAAAACCTCACAGCTATTATAGCCGAAGAATGTAATTAGAGAGACACCAACCATCCTGGAGTTAGCTGACCATTCCACAATCAAACCTAAAGGAGTTATTGAGGACCTGATCATTTCAGTTGAATCATAGAATTACCTAGTTGAATTTGTTGTACTACAAACTAAAACAAAGTTGGGGGGACATCCTTTAATTTTGGGAAGACCCTAGCTAGCTATAGCTGATGCTTTTATCAGCTGTGGATCAGATTCAATGACAATTTCTAATGGATGTGAAACCAAGCAGCTTACCCTTTATCCTCATGCTACACCTATGATTAATAATGATGATTATGTATGGTTGGATTACGATGATAATGCTACTCAACCCATTTTGACAATCAAACAAACCTTAACTCTTAAAGATACCACAAAAGATGAAGTAATTAGTAATTTTATTTCCGAACCCTCCTCAGTTACATCTGAAACATATAACCAGTTGACTGTAATTTGGAACCTAAAACCCAAGAAAAGCTTAAATTTGAAAATCTACCTCAAACATCAACTGTTATCTCCTCTAAAATCATAATAGTAGAAATCAAACCTAGCAAAACATTGAAAATAAACCCTGACTTATCAGATGCTGAAACACAATAGTTAATGAAGTTACTTCGTGAAAATAAGGAAGCAGTTGCATGGGACTATATATATATGAAGGGAATCTCCCCTAAATTATGTACTCATCGTATCTACATCAAGGAAAGGTTTCGGCCAGTCTGTCAACCCCAACAATGAATGAACCCCAATTTGAGAGAAATTGTTAAAGAAGAACTTCAAAAATTGCTTAATGCAGGGTTTATATACCCCATATCTGATAGTGAATGGGTTTCTCCATTGGTGATAGTACCTAAGAAAAATAGGAAATGGAGAGTGTGTGTAGATTATAGAACCTTAAACAAAGCTACTCAAAATGATCATTTTCCCTTACCATTCATTGATCGGGTTCTAGATAATTTATCAGCAAAGAGATTCTTTTCCTTTTTAGATGGTTTCAGTGGATATACCCAAATCAAAATTGCACCTCAAGACTAGGATAAGATGACCTTTACTAGTCCTTGGGGAACTTTCTCCTATAGAGTTCTTCCATTTGGACTATGCAATGTTCCAACAACATTTCAAAGAGCAGTGATAGGGATCTTTTCTGATATGCTTAATGACTCTATGGAGATATTTATGGATGAATTTACCCCTTATGGTGTGAGTTTTGAAGATTCATTACAAAACCTTGAGAAAGTACTTAAACGTTGTGTACAAGCTCACCTTTCCCTCAATACTGAAAAATGTCATATGATGATGAATGAAGTAATCGTAGTTGGACACTTTATTTCATTTCAAGCAATTCAGGTAGATCCATCCAAAGTACAGATAACTGAAACCCTTCCTATCCCTAGAAAACAAACTGATGTAAGAAGTTTTTTAGGACATGATGGATATTACAGAAGATTTATCAAAAAAATTTCTAAAATAGTTTCTCCTTTGTTTGTGTTACTTATGAAAAAAGTTGAATTTAAGTGGAGTGATCTTTGCTAGAAACCATTTGATGAACTCAAGCATCAGTTGTCTACAACTCCTATTTTAAGGGGACCTGATTGAGCACTTCCCTTTCATATATCCTCTAATGCTTCAGATACTGCAATTGGAGTTGTCTTGGGACAAGAGGAAAGCCATCTTCCTTATGCTATCTATTTCATTAGTAAGAACATGACCCCTACAGAGCTTAATTACATAGTTACTGAAAAGGAAATTTAGCAGTCATTTATGCTATTAATAAATTTCAACATTACATTACTGGTTACCCTACTTTTATTCATACTGACCACTCGGCTATTAAGTATTTAATGAACAAACCTCTCACAAATTCTCGAGTTACCAAGTGGTTATTGTTATTACAAGAATTTGATATTACAATTGTAGATCAACCAGGTAAAGAAAATGTAGTTGCTAATTTCCTTTCTCAGGCAAAGGCTAATGATAGTATTCGAGTAGATGATTCCTTTCCTAATGAGTATTTATTTGCAGTATCACTTCCCTCACCTTAGTATGCAGATATTGCCAATTATCTGGCTGCAGGAAAGTTACCATCACACCTATCACATCAGGAGAAAAGAAAGATCATTCAACAAAGTGCTCGGTATAGCTGGATAAGTGGGTGTCTTTTCCATACAGGACTTGATCACGAAATTCAAAGATGCAAAAGAGAAGATGAGGTTTATGATATACTGAAGGCTTGTCATGATGGCCCTTGTGGAGGGAATTTTACTAATAAGAGAACAACACATAAAATTCTCAAAATGGGTTATTATTGGCCCTCACTATTCAAGGATGCGAAGAAATATGTTCAGGCTTACGGTAGCTATTAGAGAATGGGTCAACCTAATCATAGAGATGAAATGCCATTGAATCCCTAGGTAATACTTGAACCCTTTGAAAGATGGGCTCTAGATGTTATAGGACCCATCAATCCTCCATCCATTCAAATATTTTACATATTGGTTTGTAGAAATTATATGACTAAATGGGTGGAATTTAAGGCACTCATTAGAGGTAATGAAGAATTTGTTTTAACCTTTCTATTTGAAGAAATCTTTGTTAGATTTGGAGTACCTAGAGAACTAGTTATAGATGGAGGACCTCCTTTCAACTCTCATGGTTTTAAAGCCACACTTCAAAAATATCATATTCATCATAAAATGACTACACCTTACTACCCCCAAGCTAATGGATAGGTGGAAAGTACAAACAAAGTCATAGAAGCCATTTTAACAAAAACAATGAAGGAAAATAGGAAAGATTGGTCTCAAAGGTTGCCTGAAGCATTATGGGCTTACAGAACTACCTGGAGGAACACTACATGATTTTATCCCTATGAATTGGTTTATGGTAAAAGTGTTGTTTTTCCTGTGGAATTTGAGATTAAAACCTTAAGAACTACTTTAGCTATTAACCTTGATTTGACTGACGCACAGACAGCCAAGTTGCAGCAGCTTCAGGAATTGGATGAAAAGAGGTTAGATGCCATCCATCAAACAACTATGATTCAACAAAAAAGAACTAGGTGGCATGATAAAACTATTAAGAATAAGTAGATCCAAAAAGGTAATTGGGCTTTATTGTACGATTCTCAGTTTGAAAATTTTCAAGGGAAATTACAAACAAGATGGTTGGGACCTTATGAAATAGATACTGTTTTTCCCAATGGAACAGTAAGGCTCCTAACAATTTATGATTCTAGAACACCATTATTAGTAAATGGGTATCGACTTCATTTGTACCAGCAACCCATTTCTGAAGAGGATTTTAAAGCCACCTGCATGGCAGATTCACATTATATCTTTTGGGGGAGCCTGCTGCCCCTCATTGCATTTAATTTCTACATTGTATTTTTTAGTATTAGATTAGATTTCTTAACTAATAATCCCTGTCAAGAGTTGGCATGTTAGAATTGATTATTTTGTAGATTACAGATGTAGGAGAGGGTGATTGAAAAGAACAATCTCACTGCAAGCAAATTTGAGCTTCATTTTGAAGCATTGTCATCTCATTCCAATTCACAATTCATTCCCCCATTTCAATCATTTTCCCCTTTTTCCCCTCCCTATGTTCCCCATTATTTTTCAACAACATTTTCCCTATTTTTCCCATTATTGCAACATTTTTTTTTACTTTTCTCGTTGCTAAAACACCATCCTCCATCCATTTTCCTATTTCTGAAACACCAACCTTTCCCCATTTTCCCCGTTGCTGAAACACCAACTTTTACCCATCTTCCTCATTGATGAAACACCATTTTTTTTCTCACTCTGTTCTTTCACTTCCTTCTCCTAGATTATATAGGTCTTTCATATAATTACCCTCATATTTTAAAACCCTCTTCCACAACCTTTGATGATCTATTAGCAACGTATACTATACTTTCCGAATATCAATCAAAGGTAAACATGAGGTATGTGTTTGTTATGTGTAAATATTATTAAACTATAGTTAAATGAGAATATTATGATATTGTTACCACAATCTCTGTACATTTAAACTCATTATTTTAGTTGTAGTTGGGGGGAATACCAAAATCACATGCCATCATTTCACAACATGCCAATCACCGTCATTTTTTTACCCACGATTATGTCTTAACACCCCATCTCTGTCATATTATTCCATGATCTCATTTTCAAAATTTACTCTATCTTGGGTGTCGTAACTTGGTTTGTCACTGTGAGTTTTACTAAAGCTAGTAACTATGGGAGGACATGCTATTCAACATGAGCCCAGCTCGATAGTTTTACTAGAATTACACCCAGAGGTATATCAGATTTTTCAGTGGGTAGACTGGGTAGACTATTTTTAGAGGCTTCAGGGATTCAATCCACAACAAGTCCTTGAATTTTCACATAATCTATGGGATGGGTACTCTATTGTTCAAGGAGTTTAAATTTCAGTCTCAGAGTATGATATAGCACAGGTTTTAGGCCTACCAACCGCTAGCACTTGATGGTTTAGTCGTAAACACATCATTCTGAATGCACAACAAGAATTTCTTCTGCAAGGAGAGTAGGTTGAGCCTAAAGGTAGGGGTGTCGCACTTCATTCATTACCACCTCCATGGTCGATGGTTTCTAAATTCATCAAGCACTATCTCACTAGTGAAGGTCACTACCAGGTACTCTATCAACATGATTTTATGTTGTTAAATAATTTGAGACATGGTCGACTGTTGAATATGTCGTATTATATACTTCGGTGTCTATGGAATATGTCACATTACTTTATGCATGAAAAATACCCACTCCTTTCCCTCACCCATCATCCTCTCATCCAGCTATTAATTCAGAGCAGTTTTGCACAACAGAATCCTCCGCCTCTTAACAACCCACCCCTAGAACCCTAAGAAGCTGTTGAAATTCCTCAAGCAGTAGCTAAAAATCCCCAAGAAGCTGCTGAAACTCTTGAAGTTCCTCAACCAGTTCCTGAAATTCCTCAACAAACTCTTGGAATCCCTCAGCAAGCTAAAAATCCTTCTGAACAACAACCAGGGAGCATTCCTGATCCCCCAAAAATCCCACCAGTTGCATCAGCCAACCCAATTGACCCTCCCACCACATCAACTCCATCCCATAATTTAGCAGAATCATCTAGTCCCATTGTCCACATTCCTAGTGATGATTCTGAAGATAACCTTCCCATTGCTAAGCTAAAAAGAAAAAAGCAAGATAAGGCTGCTTCCCTACCAAAAAGATGAATAAAGGCCTAAACCAAAGAAGCCACCATCCCTGATGACCCTCCCCCTCTAAAGAAACTCACTCACAAAAGGAAAAATATTGTTCTCCTTGCTTTTTTACCTCGAAGACAAATGAGGACGTCGACTAAAGCAGCAACTATTGCTATGATCCCAAATTCCCCACCTATCAACCTAAAAGCCCATACCCCACCACAGCCCTAAGTCCCTGAATCTTTACCTATCTCACCCTCAGGTACTGAAATGCAAGACTCCTAGGATTTTGTGACATCATTTCTTTTAGAAAATGTAGCTGCCACAAAAGAACTAGCTACTGATTCAACAACTACCACACAAGAACCAGCTACTGATCCACCAAATTTAGATACCCAAGATATTGTACAAGATGTAGCTGACCCACAAGAAATAGCTACTCATTCAGTAGTTGCCACACAAGAACCACCTATTGATGAACAAAAAATAGATGACCAAGATGTAGCTACCCCACAAGAACCAACTACTAATTCAGCAGTTGCCACACAAGAACCACATGTTGATGAACAAAACATAGATAATGAGGATGTCGCACAACCCGTAGTTGTTACACAAGAACCAGCTACTGATTCAGCAGCTGCCACATAAGAACCCTTTGCTGATATGCAAAATATAGATGCTCAGGATGTTGCAAATAATTTAGCTGTTACAGAACTAGTTGATGATTCAACAGTTGTTAAACAAGAACCACCTACTAAGGCTGCAAATGATGTAGCTGCTACGGAACAGCAGGCCATTCATTCACTAGAATAAGCTATTGAGACTGTGACTGCTACACAAAGCCCAGTCACCTTGGCCTCCCTTGTATAGGAAAACAAGTTTCTAAAATTAGAACTCAACGCTTATAAGTAGGAATTAATAACGGCAAGGGAAGCTTATGACAAAGAAATTAATTTGTACACTTTAGCCCATGCAGCATCTGTAGCTAAGAAGATTACAAAGAAATATCGGTATAACGATTATATGTGCGACCAATGTGGTAATATTTATCATCAAGCTGGTTATGAAATAGTTGAAATTCCACTCCTTGGAGCCACCCCTGCATCTACTTCTGCTACAATTAAAGATGAACACCCTGCTGTCACACAAGAACCAATAGGGCCTTCAAATTTTTTTGAGAAATAGGTTAAACCACAAATACCTCAGCATACTGTGATTGTTAAAACTAAAATTCCTGTACCTCGCTCTACAAAAATTGTGTCTACTTACACTGAACCTCAGCTTACAAAGACTGTCTTCACTCAGACCAGTAGCACTCAAGCACAAATGGATAAATGGAAGAAAGAATATGTTATGTTGCAAGAGAGGATCTTGTAGGAGCATAAATAATTGTGGTAAAATCATACATATTCAAACTGGGAATTTTTGGAATAGTCTTGTGCCAAAAACAAGAAGAATAAATAGCTAAAAACTAGATTGCTTCTCATGTTTGATTTGGTTCAAAGATTACTGGCCACCAGGAAACCATCCTCCAATTGCTCTCTTTTTCTTGTAGAACGCTTAGCATTCTTCCAAATAAAAGCAATTACAGAGGGGCGACCTCATGAGGTATCTGCACCCGAACAGTTTGTGAAAACTTTCACAGAGGCATCTACCAATGAACAAAATTTACTCTGTGAAGTTCAACCTGAAACCTATGGTGGGTGATATACAGATCAGGGCCTTTGTCTCTTTCCTTTCAACAGGGCATAATGAAGATAATTATCTTCTGTGGATTCAATCTGAGCCACAAAATACTGCCATTTTTGTTGTTGAATATCATCAGTTTTTGAAGGAACTAGGAATGTGTGAACACATCAAATAGTTATGAGCAACAGTCTTAAAAGACTGCCAACATTATGTTAAAGCTAAGGAAGATCTTTCCTTACAAGCAAACAAATTATTTTGGCAACAGTCTTCTAAGGAGAGGTAGGAATATCATCCCTTTAGTCCTCTTAATCTTGAAGCAGCAATTTCACGACTACCTAACTATGTCAAATGTATTCAACAGTGTGCCAAAGAATGGGTAGGATATAATTTTAATTTCCCTCTTCTATGGATGTTAGCAGAAGAGTATAGGGCTTATTATAGGTCATCCAAAAAGGGGGAAGTAGCAACATGGCAGAGATTATAGAATATTTATGGTTACAGAGATATAGCTGATGGCACCTTCTATACTTACTGCCTAAGTGATTTGCACTGCAAGGCCTGTTGGGTTGTGTTATATTCTTTCCACAACTAGCCTACGTAGTGAACCAAGGGGTTAGAGTGGGGCAGAGCCCCCCCTTCATTGTGCTGATTTCTTAGCAAGGGGACGGCAGCCCCCCCTGTCCGTGGGGTTTGAGGGGGGTGGGTAGCCCCCCTCTATGGGGTCTAGCGCAGCGCCCTGGGAAATTTTTTTTTTGGACCCTATATTAGGTTGGGCAAACCTACCTATGGTTTTCAATCCATGGTTTTGGACACGATGGTTTTCGGTCCATGGTATTGGATGCTTCGACATGTATAAATATGTATTGTAACATTGAAAGGAACATAATGAAAAAAATCAAGCTGGTAGTCCCGATTTTGGGATCCAGTGGGAAATCTCTATGTATATGTGTTTTATGTGTTGTGCTCTCGCATTGTTTATTTTTCTGTGATTTAGAATTCGTATGCAGGTAATTTCTGTATAGGGTTAAAAACCTACATTTGGTATCAGAGTTGTTTTGGCTTCAAGGGAACGCCTTTGTTGCTGAGGGGTTTCGCTCGGGCCTGTGGTAGACCCTGTTCAGTGGGAGATCTGTGAGATCGATTCTGATGGTGAAAGGAGATGGCAAGTAGTGGAAAGATAGAGATTGAGAAGTTCAATGGTCAGAGTTTTGAGTTGTGGAAACTAAATATGGAGGATCTACTGGCGGATAAAGATCAGTGGATTGTGGTAGATTCGAGTACTAAACCAACGGGAGTGACCGATGAAGAATGGAAGAAGTTGGATTAGAAGGAAAAGAGCACAATACGATTGTGTGTCTCAGATTCAGTATTGGTGAATGTATCAGGGAAAGCTACAGTGAAGGCTCTGTGGGACAAGTTAGGGACTTTGTACCAATCTAAGTCTCTGGTGAATAAACTATTCCTGCGGAAAAAGTTGTATAACCTGAGGATGAAAGATGGAGATTCGGTGACAGAGCATATGAATGCGTTTAATGTTGTGGTAAGTCAGTTATCATTTGCTGATATTAAAATTTTAGATGAGGATAAGTGCATCAATCTATTGTGTCCTCTACTAGATTCGTGGGATAGTCTGGTTATTGCAATAGGTAGCAATGCAACTACTTTGCAGTTTGATGAAATAGTCTTAGCCTTGCTGACGGAGGAGATGAGGCGGAAAAATATGGACAACCAGAATGGTGATGCCTTGCCTGTATGAGGGCGTTCCCAGAACATAAATAAAAATAAGTCATCGAGTGGGAGATCTAAATCTATAGGGAGATCTAAATCTCCAGGAAAACCTATAAAGGTGGTGTGTTGGAAATGCGGAAAGGAAGGGCACTTCAGAAGGGATTGTAAATATAAAGCTCCTAATAAGGGAAAGGGATCTAATGATGCTCATTCTACAGAGGCAAAAACCACCTCAGATGAGGATGGGGATGTGTACTTGGCTTCTTCAAGTACACATGTAGATCATGAGGCATGGTTAATTGACTCAGGTCCAGCCTTTCACTTCACTCCCCATAGAGAGTGGTTCTACGAGTATGAGAAATACGATGGTGGTGATGTCTTCTTATGATATGATAGGAAGGCTAGAATCATTGGTCGTGGAAAAGTAAAGTTGAAGTTCCAAGGTGGAAGGGTTAGAACCCGTCAGAGTGTTCTGCATATTCCTGCACTGGCCAGAAATTTGATTTCTGTAAGCAAGTTGGATGATGCAAGTGTAAAGGCAGTGTTCGAGAATGATACCTGCAAGATGGTTTGAGGAGCACTGGTATTGATGCAGGGAGTTTGGATTGGAACTTTGTACAAGCTGCAAGGTAGCACTGTTGTTGACGGGTGCAATAGTTTCTATGGCTCCCTGAAAATCGAGCAAAATCAGACGGCGTCTCTAGAGAGAAACCATGTTGTTGCATCAAAGTCTTAGACATTTGGAGAGAGGGCCTTGATAACTTCATGGTAAAGGTATGGGTAGAAGGATGAGTAGTAGCTCTTTGGATTTTGATTTCGGTGAAAATTGTGTATATGGGAAGCAGAATCGGGTGAGTTTCCCCTCTGGTGGTAAGAGGACGAAACATATATTAGAGCTTCTGCACAGTGATGTGTTTGGACCTATGAAGGTTCCATCATTGGGTAAGTCTGTGTACTATGTATCATTTATATATGACTCCTCAAGGAATACATGGATATATTTCCTTAAGAAGAAATCTAAAGTCTTTGATAGGTTTCAAGAATTTAAAGCTGCCATGGAAAATCAGACAGAGAAGAAGATAAAGGTGCTGAGGACAGATAATGGTGGAGAATTCTGCATCAAGGAATTTGAAGAATTTTGTAAGAAGTGTGGTATAGCACGGCAGAATACTACTCCATATACACCTCAGTAAAACGGATTCGCAGAAAGAATGAACAAGATGTTGATGGAAAGGGCAAGAAGCATGCTTAGTGGTGTCGGGTTAGGATAGGAATTCTGGGCAGAGGCGGTGGATACTACATGTCACCTGGTCAAAAGGTCACCTTCATCAACGTTGGAGGATAAGACTCCACAAGAAGTATGGACTGGTAAGAAACCCTCTCTTTTTTGAGATTATTTGGATGTGATGCATATGTACATGTTCCAAAGGAGAAACGAACCATGTTCGATAGTAAATCTGAAAAGTGCATCTTTATTAGTATAAGGATGGTTTAAAGGGTTATAAGCTTTGGAACCCAGTCACACAGAAGGTTGTGTATAGTCGATATGTGGTGTTCAGAGAGGTGAAAGATGTTAGTAAACATGAAGTCCAACCAAAGGAACCTATAAAGATAGGGTTTGGACTAAAGGAGGAAGAATCAGACTCTGTAGCAGAGGAGGAATCAGAAGATGAAGAGCCACACTCTCCAATTGTGAGAAGATCATTTCGAGAAAGAAGGCAGTAGAAAGGTATAGTCCATCTACTTTTTGTTCAAATTTTTCTTTGTCTGTTATTGATGATGATCCCAGAACTGTGAAGGAAGCAGTGGATTCAGAGGATGGAAAACTCTGGAAAGAGGCCATGGTTGATGAAATGGCATCTTTGCACAAAAATGAGGCTTGGGATCTGGTGGAGTTGCCAGCTGGAAGGAACCCCATTGGCAGCAAATGGGTGTTCAAGAAGAAGACAAATGCAAAAGGAAAGGTGGAGAAATACAAAGCTCGGTTGGTAGTAAAAGGTTGTTCCCAGGCGTTGGGAATTGATTTTGGTGATATTTTTTCTCCTCTTGCCAAGGTAGCTTCTATTAGATTACTTCTATCGGTTGTTGTTGCTTTTGATTTTGAGGTAGAACAGATGGATGTTGTTAGAGTCGGTCTTGTCAGTCCTCCGTACGAGATCAAAACTCTTAATGCATTTCATTTTTAGGTGTCTTGCTCCATTCACTTAGCTGCATTCTACTAGGGGCATGCCATAATCTTACAGAAAAGGTCTTGTTAGTCATTTCCCCTCATGTCTGGCACCTGCTGCATTAGGTTTTTTCATAAATGTTCACTAAAGTCCATGACAGTCAATGTTTGATCTTTTAATGGACAAGAGTCATTTTCAGTCATTAGGTTTAGGGATTAGTCAATTTGGTCTTCAACCATGTCCAATAAAGCCATGCAGGCTAGAGGGAGGCCCTTACAAAGTTATGACTCAAAGATTTTCATCGTCAGGGTGACAGATTACGACTATTCTTCAAAACTTTGTTTTGAAGAAAAGTCAAACAGTGTGTCATTTGTGATAATTTTCCAAAATAGTCTCTAGTTGATCTCTTCAGGCGCAGGCATGGTTTCCTTGGCCAAATTCCATGTCATGCGACCCCTGCAAAAAGTGCCAAAAATTTCATCATTTTAGCTAAAAATTCAAAGGGAAACGTGAAATACAAAGTTGCTTTAAATCAGTGAAAAAGTGCCAAAACAAGACATTAGCAAAGTGGGTTTTGAAGAAGAAAAAATTGAACCCATGACTCCAAAAGCCTTTATAAAGGATTCCCACAAGAAACAAAGTCATTGTGCAAATCAAGGTTATAAAGAAGCATTGCAAAGTCATTGGGAGAGCAAAGCACGCGTTTGGAGTAAGTTTGGAGGTGTTTTCGTAGGCGCGGCGCACACACAGAGGAGCGCGGCCATAGAGAGCTACCCCACAGTGTTAATTTAACAAGGGCGCGATGCATATACAGAGCGTGGCACACTGGGTTTATTGCGCGGCACACACCCACAAAGGCCTGAAATTGTTCCAAATTTGCCACAAATCATTTGGAATTCCTTCCAATTGCTAGGTAGGGTCTATATCTTGGCTTGCTCATCAAAGTTTGTGGACAGGATGATGGTTATGGCCATTTATAATTGCAATAAAAAATGCCTAAACCCTACTACTTGAAAACATCAAAGCCTTTGCTCTAGGGTTGCAAACTTGTGGTGTTGATGCCAAGGCTCCTCCTACCTCTCAGTTTTCCCCTTATTTCCATTTTTCCCTTCCCCCCTATCTCATTTTTCCCTATTTTCCCTACCCTAAAACATTACTAAATGCTATTCCCTATCCCCCCACTCATTGGTCAATGTAAACCCCAAAACCCTACCCTATAAAATCCCCAAACCCTCCTACATATCCCTGAACAAAATTTACCCCCATAACCCATATTCCCATCATATTATTCCCCTTCCTAACACTCCCTTTTTTCATTGTTCCCCTTGGTGGCAGATATCAAAACAATAGCTAGTTTCATACCATCATCAAAGGGCAGTCCAAACACAGTACACATACAATAGTCATGGCATTTGAGCATTCATCGAAGTATGAGATGGAGACCCAAAGTGATTCATCCTCGGAAGAACAGGCTCCTTGAAGACATCATAAAAGTGGAAAACATGTTAGGGATGAGCCAACCACCCTCACAGAATTGCAGGCCTGACCTCTTGCTATGTCATGTTTCCAGCATCTATCATGTTTGGAGTTTTGTCAAAAGGTGGCTAGTGTTCAAGTTCATCATGAGTTGCCCTGTCTTTTTGTGCTTCACCTACATGGAGATCACTCTATCTTGGCCGGAGTCACCTTCATACTGACACCCGAAACTATCTCATTAGCAACCAGCATACCGAATGTTGGAGAACAGTGGCACAAGAAACAGAAGGTGGATAGGCAGCATTATGAGCCTTACATTAAGGCCAATTTCCTGAGGCAGATCCAAAGAGTCTTTCCATTCTGATATTTGAAAGATGAGTATGCTCCACTCATGAAGTTGATCATGAAATATTTCAGTTGTGAGGGGAGGTTCTCTCGTTTATATGCCTATCACATTAGGTTGCTCATGCACTTTACTAGGGTACAGATGATGAACATCCCATATTTCATTTGCAGGAACATAGAGAGGATGAAAACCTTCATGCAACACAAAACCCCTCAGCAGCAACTTAACAATGTTTATCACTTTGCTCTTATTAATATTTTGGTGGATCATCAGTTGGGATTGCAGGGCATTACTTGGGATGACTTCATCTCCCGTGACCTCTTCAGCACTTCACAGGTATTATCAGAGGTTGAACATGAGACAGGTGGTCCTTCTCATCAGTCTAAGCACCATGAGACCACTACTATGCCAATATTCATCACCTATCAGAGAGGCAGTAGACATTTGTTTGCAGCAGCAAAGCGAGTGTTATCTCCACCCGAGGTGGAAGGGGCTTTGCTTTCGACATCGGAAATACAGGTACAGGACAAGGGCAAGAAGCCCATGCATGACGAGGGGCCATCAGGTGAACAAGAGGTCAACTTCATCCTCATTCACGATGATGATGCAGATGTGGAGAGTGCCAAACTTAGGAGGACCATCCAGGAGCAGGAAACGGAGATCCAAGACTTGTCACTCAATTTGGAGAGGGCCAAGTGGATTATCAGGTATTTGGAGTAGAGGAACAAACAGCTTGAGGACCTGCATGAGATCATGGAGCTACAAAGCATCTGTGAGAATCACGAAGCTGCCCAACATAGGAGGATTGAGCTCACTCCATTAGAGCAAGAGATTAACAATGACCGAGAGTCTTGGCTCGAGCAGATCAAAATCCACCTAGAGAGACTGCTAGAGAAGGCCGACAACGACAAAACCATATTGAGGGGGATGGTCTATCACTACAGGGCACGAAACATGAGTTCAAAGGCTCAGATAAGGAGTTTGAAGGAAAAATTGAGCAAAGCGACAAAGAGGAAAAAGAGGAAAAAAGAGCAAGATCCACTTCGAATCTTGGCTAAAGCCTCTCTGGCCCAGCATAGCACCTCATAGAGGATCTCCAGCCCAAGTTTCAAGAAATTTGGGGCAAGTTTGGTCACATGACAAATTTTTGGGCACAACATAGGGTTTTTCTCCCTATGTGTCGCACCACTAGCGCGACACTTAGGATTGGGAGCTCCAAATCATAAATGGCTTGCATTTTTGGATTCAACATGAAAAATCATGCCTGCTAGTGCATGGAAAAGAAATTTGGGCATGATTTGAGTCCCCAGGAGGTCAAAAACACTCAAAAAATGACCTCTCTACCCCTATTTTGACAC
>APFE031262374.1:1250-32512 GCA_000404065.3 Pinus taeda
GTCGTTGAAGCTTTGGGTTGCGTGCTTGCTTGAGAAAGCTCTTTTTCCCTACAAAACAAAAAAACACAAAACCAAGAATGGACATACAAAAAAAAAAAAACCATTACGGCTTGAATTTAGCTTTACCCGGAAACTAAATATTTTCCTCAATGTTTCTGATTTTCCGAGATCACACTAAGGCGTAATGGAAAAGAGCATACACATGAGAAAAAACCTTCCTCTCTGTTTCCGATTTGCCCAGATCGCACAGAGTCACAGGGCAAAGAGCATACGCAGAAACGAAAGGTATAGATCTGGTAATAAAAAATAAGCTAAATAAATTGAAATAATAAACAGAGAGAAAATAACTAGAAACTGCAAATAAACATTGTATACCTCCAAATCTTAAAAATGACGTAGCTAGGGCTACCAGAAACCTTTTCGCGTGAAACAAAAGGGTTTCCTCTTTGGAACAGATGCTCCTAACACAACAGAGTAGTCCTCTCAGCCTGAAAGTAGTCAGAAATAGCAGATCTAGAAAACAGCAGTCAGATGCAGTTCTACCGGCTTTAGATTTGGATCACCAACGGACGCAGTCCTCAAATAGCTCTGATACCATGTAGGAGTTTATAGGGTGAGTTCCTCAGATAGAATACCAAAGGACACCGCTCACAAACAGATCACAGATTAATACACCAGTATTTTTCACGTGGTTAAAACCCTCAAAGAGGGAAATAGTCCACGGCCTGAGCCAACGCGACCACTTCAGGAAATTTATTAATAAAAGAATGAAATTTTACATAAGCTTCTCTCATGAACAATTAACCTACAAATGACCCTCCGTGCTACTTAAATAGAGATCATGGACCAGTCGGGTGTTAAGCTATGGATCAAGTGTCTGTAATACCGAGGAGAGAATGAACCGTCAGATCACTACATATCATGACTGTCGGATTGTAAGTTCAAAAGTACATAGTAAGGAAACACACTTTACCTAACTCTATACTAGACCAAGTTATACATAACTATTTCCTATGTGTCAGAATATCCTAACATCAACTACTCCCAGCTTCTGTCTAGGATATTCAAATGTCTCTCTGGGTAGTGGTTTGGTGAATATATCAACAGCCTATTCTTTGGAGGGAACATAATCCAATTTAACCTTTTGTTCAAGCACTTGTTCACGAAGAAAATGATATTTGATAGGTATGTGCTTGGTCTTGGAATGCATGACTAGGTTCTTTGAAATGTTGATTGCACTTGTATTATCACATAGAATGGAGATGGGTGGAGTACATGTGATCTGAATGTCTTGCAATGTTTGCATCATCCAAAGGATTTGTGTGTAGCAAGATGCAAGAACCACATATTCTTCTTTAGCTATATATAATGCAATTGAACTTTGTTTCTTGCTGAACCAAGACACTAATCTGGAACCCATATAGAATGCGCCACCACTAGTGATTTTTCTATCATCCACGCTTCATGCCCAGTCTGCATCTATGTATGCATGAAGTGTAATATATGTGTCCGTAGGATACCATAAGCAAAAATTCTGACTTCCTTGAAGATATTTGAAGATCATTTTGACTCGCTGAAGGTGTAATTCCTTTGGATTTTCTTGGAATCTTCCAACTATTCCCACTGTATGCATGATGTCTAGTTGGGTACCTATTAAATAGAGTAAACTACAAATCATGGATCCGTAGGTTGGTTGATGTATTGCTGCTGATTCATCATTTGTGCCGAGGCTGCATTCTATTATCATAGGGGTACATACTGGTTTAGAATCTTCCATGCCATATTTCTTCAAGATCTGCTTGAGGTACTTAGTTTGTGATCAAAAAATACCATCTTTATTTTGTTGAACTTGTAAGCCAAGAAAATATGTGAGCTCACCAAATAGGGAGATTTCAAATTATTTCTGCATTACCAGAGCAAAGTTTTAACTCATGGCTTCTTCATTGCTACCAAAAATGATATCGTCAACATACAAAAAAATGTTGGAATTAATACTAAGAGGGGGGGTGAATTAGTATTAGCAAATCAACAATATTTTCATTTCCATTATCAAATTCATATACGCTACTTCAGTTAAGGGAACCTACGTATATAGACAACTGTGTTTAATGCAACTAGCATATATCTAGTAAACTTATGATTCAGTTAGTTGATCTTCAATGAGTGCATCAGAACATTATTAACCATATGAACAGTAAACAGGTGAAGTAAAATAGAACAAATCATCACACATAAGAAGCACATATGAACACCATGACATAAGGTGGAAACCCAATGTGGGTGAAAACCACCTGTTGCAATTCATCTCTATCTTCTTTTAATAAGAAACTTCTTTTTACAATATTTCTATACTAGTGCAGTCTTATACCAGTACACAGGCTTCTACCTGTAAAAGGATACAACCTTCTCTCATTCTTCAGCTTCTCCTGGAAGGGAGCTACAACCCTCTTAGCTCTTGTACTAGTACATAGGTGCTGACCTACTAAAGGATACAACCTTTTGTTTTCTTCCAGGGACCATGTTTCATAAATTTTCATACTGGATCCATAGATACAAAACAATCACTACTATAATACAATCATTAACTTTGAATCACCCAACAACTGAATCACTGAAACCACGTCATCAAAACACAGTCACTAGAACACAGACCAGTGCCCAGAACTCTGCAACAACCACTAGAACCAACAACAACCTGAAATATCAAATCTCATAATGTATATGCTACTTGACTGTGTCAAACCATCATGTATACGCCCTTTCACTAGAGACAACCGGCATACAGATCTGAAAATAATTACATATACCTTCTCTGCAATTTCCAACTTCAGATATACCCAGACCATAAGATATAAAGGATAAAACATGCGTCAGTATTCAGATCTATTCATGATCATACCTAATGATAATACATTTTATTCTTCAAGATCCCGGTCCATCAACCTTTATCAATCACATAGGTGCCTCCTTGGTTTAGATCAAGCAAATCATCACAAACCCATAACCAACATACTAGATCTCATACTTCATTAGATATTCATCACTTTCACACATCTTACTCTTGGCCTAATGATCTTCTCCTTATATAGGTTTAGGCCTCTCTCAATACCATGGTCCGAAACCACGTAGAACCAATACCTTGGACCCAATACCTGGGGTCAACACTTTGGACCAAATACCATGGACCAATAACCAAAATACCATGGACCAAATACCACAGACCAAAACTTAGTTTTCCAACATGTATGTGCCTTTCCTTTTGTGAACTTCCATGTGTATATATATGCCTCTTTTCTTATGCTAACCCGCGTGTATACACACTTTCATCAAGGTTAACCTACGTATACCTCTTCCTTGACCTGCTGCACTATGATCTATCATCTGAGTGAGTTTTCATCAAGGACAACACCTGTATCATACCTTTGAGTGAGTTGCCATCAAGGACAACACCTATATCATAATGCCAACAATCTCCCCCTTTGGACTTGATGGCAACCACCACATCAAGTCACTCTCCCCCTTTGACATCAAGGGCAAAGGGTAGACTAAGAATTTCTCTTGGCATATCTTATGCTATCGATACTCCCCTTGAGTGCCTACTGAAATCTCTGATTGATCTCCTTCTTTGTATATGCCAAGATGTACCAATCCATCCATGCTCCGCCTGAGCACATGTAAGCATAGCATGACTCTATACATACATAAATCTCCCAACAAGTGGGAATACACCATTGTTTGACTCATTCACCGAACCAAGTGGGGATATACCAAATTTTTATACATTACTCAAAAACAAGAAACATTACATCATCCATCCCATGCATAGTGGGGTAACAAAATACATCATATGACTCACAAATACCAAGGATCTAAGCATGACCATGATAGTTATTCGCAACTATCATACATCATATGATCTACAACATAAGCACGTATCACTACCATCCAGGCCTCTAACCTGCAATCCATTCTCTTGGTCAATCGACAATCAATAACATCATTCCAACAATGCATTATTCGAAGCATATCCTCCCCCTGAGCCCATGCCAACCATTATATACCGTGAGTGAACCATTTCTTGAGTCTGTTTTAGCTGCTTTTTCTTTAGAGCTCCATATACATGACTGTGTAGCCTATAACTCGCGTAATATGCAAATTATCTTCATAATATCTGTGTATGAAAATTGGAATACTGAAGGTCTACACTTTCAGTTTCCCCTTGTGTTTGTTATATCAGCTAACTGAGTTATGCCACATCTTTCTGTCTCTAATTTTGTCTTCTTCAATACTTGGAATTGCAATGATGTATGATCTTCTTGCCTTGGATTTTGAATTTTTCTCCTGCATTCGCTTACTTTATGTCCAAACTTGTTACATGCATAACATCTTACATGTTTCATATTCCTCCTATAGCAGTAAATGGCTTTGTGACCAAACATATTGCAAGCAAAACAATATCCCTTGAAGTACCTGGAGAGTGATGATATTTTTGTGTGATGGTCTTGACCCATTTTGCTTCTGCACCTACGATCAATATGTCCAAATGTATGACATACATAACATTCAACATTATTCATTTGAGGAAATAACCGACTATCACTTCCATAGTTTGGAGGAAAACATCTTCTTTGAAGAATTTCTTTCCTTGGTTGTTGTTGGGGTTGATCACTTATCTCTCTGTTAATCATTTCAGATTTTGCATTAGAATTCCTTCCCTCACCCTGTGAGTTAGATCACCTTCCACAATTTCGTAGAAACCAATACCAATTTTGATAGTAGGGGTCTTTGACTACTAAGAATATCATCCAAAATCTTAGTACTATCTTGAAATCATAACAGATTATCCTTTTCTTCTAATTTATCTTTTAATATAGTTACCTCAACCTGATGTTATTCTTCCTTTTCCATATATTGTTTCCTTATGTTTTCTTTAGCTTTTCTTCCTTCTTCCACTTGTTTCCTTAATTCAAGCACTTCACGTTCTTGTTCTTCAAGAGCTTCTTTATTCTGCTTCTTTGATTCTTTAAGATCTTCTTTTAGAGAGAGGATTTTAGGTTCAAGTCTCTGAATTGTTATGCTTTGATCTTTTACTACATCCTCTGTCTACTCCCTTACTCTGGTCACTGTCTCCAACTGTTCTTTTAATCTGGTAACTTATTCTATTTCTATGTCTTTATTTTCATATTCCATGAGAATTCTAATGTCTTCATCACTATTGGATGAGTCGTTACTTTTATCATGAGTATAATAACTTCTATTACCTTCTTCAGACATCTTTTATTTGTTATGAGGGCATCTAGCAGTGTAGTGATCAACTCTACCACATGAAAAGCGTTTGAAAGGTAGCTTACCTTTGAACCTTCTAGATCCCCATTCAAAATCCATGACAAAATTTACCTCATATTCTTCTTCTGAAATGTATCCTGATTCACTGAGTTTTTCTTTCCCATTTGCTGATACTTTAAATGTGGCTTCTCTCATATCTGATGGTCCTCCTTTTCTCATCTCAAAAGCAGTTAAGATTCCATGTAGCTGCGTCATAGTGATTTTCTACATATCCTCCTTTTCTTCTATGGAAGACACTTTGGATTCAAATTTTGCAGACAAGGATCTCAAAACTTTTTCAACTAAGACAACTTCGTTAATTTCTTCACCCAGATTCCTCATACAATTGACAATCTCATCTACATGTAGGAAGTAATTATATATGCTTTAATTACTATGCATCTTAAGAGTTTCATACTGTATTCTAAGAGTTTGAAGCTTAGCTCGTTTTACATGAGAATCTCCTTTTTAGCTTAGAACAATTTTGTCCCATATTTCTTTGGCTGATTTGAACTGCATGACCTTGACGAATTCTGATTGTGACAAACTTCCCAATAACATAGTAACAACTTTGGCATTGAGTTCATATTACTTTCTATCTACTGTATCCGTAGGAGTTGCTGATGGTAATGTATATCCTCCTTCCACGATTCCCCCAACATCTATTTCAAGCGATTGTAGATATGTTGTGGTTCTTATCTTCCATTAGACAAAATTGCTCCCACTGAAGATTGGTGGTTTGATGGATCCCTCTCTTTCGTGATTACTCATCCTAATGGATCTTCCTTCAAGCGATCAGGCTTCTTCTCAAGGACCTACTCTGATTCCAATTATTGGAACTAATACTTAGAGGGAAGGGGGGAGAATTAGTATTAGCAAATCAACAATATTTTCATTTCCATTATCAGATTCATATATTCTACTTCAGTTAAGGGAACCCATGTATATACGCAACTGTGTTTAATGCAACTAGCGTATATCCAGTAAACTTATGATTTAGTTAGTTGATCTTCAATGAGTGCATCAGAACATTATTAACCATATAAACAGTAAACATGTGCAGTAAAACAGAATAGATCATCACACATAAGAAGCACACATGAACATCGTGATATAAGGTGGAAACCCAATGTGGGTGAAAACCACCTGCTACAATTCATCTCTATCTTCTTTTAGTAAGAAAATTCTTTTTACAATATTTCTGTACTGGTGCAGTCTTATACCAGTACATAGGCTTCTACCTAGAGAAGGCTACAACCTTCTCTGGTTCTCCAGCTTCTCATGGAAGGGAGCTACAACCCCTTTAGCTCTTGTACTAGTTGATGTAATAGTACGTAGGTGCTAACCTATTGAAGGCTACAACCCTCTCTTTTCTTCAAGGGACCACATTTGATAATTTTCAAACTGGATCCATAAATACAAAACAATCACTACTGCAATACAATCATTAACTCTGAATCACCCAACAATTGAATCACTGAAACCCTGTCATAAAAACACAGTCACCAGAACACAGACCAAAGCCCAGAACTCTGCAATGAAGACTAGAGTCAACAACAACCTAAAATATCAAATCTCATAATGTATATGCTACTTGACTGTGTCAAACCAGCTTTTATATGCCCTTTCACCAGAAAGAACCCACGTATAGATCTGAAAATAATTACTTATACCTTTGCTACAATTTCCAACTTCAGATCTACCCAAACCATAAGATATAAAGGATAAAACATGCGTCAGTATTCAGATCTATTCATGATCATACCATATAATGATAATACATTTTAGTCTTCAAGATCTCGGTCCATCAACCTTTATCAATCGCATAGGTGCCTCCTTGGTTCAGATCAAGCAAAGCATCACAAACCCAGAACCAACATACTAGATCTCATACTTCATCAGATATTCATCACTTGCACACATCCTCTTATCCTAATGATCTTCTCCTTATATAGGTGTAGGCCTCTCTCAATACCATGGTCCAAAACCACGTAGAACCAATACCTTGGACCTAATACCTGGGGTCAACACTTCGGACGAAATACCATGCACCAATACCAAAATACCATGGACCAAATACAAATGGACCAAAACTTAGTTTTTGAATGTGTACGCGCCTTTCCTTCTGTGAACCTATGTGTATAAGTATACACCTATTTTCTTCTTCTAACCCGTGTGTATAGGCACTTTCATCAAGGTTAACCTATGTATACCTCTCTCTTAACCTACCACACTATGATCTGTCATCTGAGTGAATTTCCATCAAGGACAACACTTGTATCATACCTCTAAGTGAGTTCCTATCATGGACAACACCTGTATCATAATGCCAACAAAAAAGTAATAGCAATTTATCATTGTCAATTTTTATATATAGATTGCTATCAGCTGATCCTTTTGAAAAAACTTGTTGATGAAGGTATTTGTCAAGATGATAATACCAGGACCTTGGAGCTTGTTTTAGGCCATAGAGAGCCTTTCTGAGTCTACATACAATTTTTGGATCATTTCCAAGGATGAATCCATCTGGTTGCTCAATATATACTTCTTCTTCTAGGTCTTCATTAAGCAAGGAAGATTTCACATCCATTTGATATACCTTGAACTTATGAAAGCTAGAAAGAGCAAGGAACATTATAATGGCTTCAAGTCTAGCAACAGGTGCAAAAGTTTCTTCAAAGTCTATACCTTCTTATTGAGCATACCCTTTATGAACAAGTCTGACATTGTTTCTAATAACTTCTCGATTTTCATTCAACTTGTTTTTGAATATCCATTTGGTTCCTATGGCATTCTTATCATTAGATCTAGGAACCAATTCCTAAGTATTATTCTTTTTAATCTGCTCAAGTTCTTCATTCATGGCCTTGACCCAACATTCATCTTTGCATGCTTCATTTACATTTTGTGGTTCGACGGAGGAAAGAAATGCTAGATAGCTTGAAGCTTCTATAATAGTTCTTCTTGTTTGCACACCAGCCTCTTTCTGCCCCAAAATTTGAGTCTCTAGATGATTCTTCTGAACATATCTGGATGGAGTCTTTTCTTCTACCCTTATCTATTCTTCTGGTGCCTCATTGGTTTCTTCTTCAGAATTAGTTTGATTTGATGTGGAAGGATAGTCCTCTTCTTCTTCACAATCTTCGGTTTTTACCTGATTTGGATTTTTTCCTGCTTCATCAACCACAACATCAATACTTTCAAAAAATTTCCCATTTCTTTTATTATAACACTTGTATCCTTTGCTTCGGGAAGATTAACCAAGGATAATACCTTCATCTGCTCTATGTTCAAACTTGCCAATTTCTTCATCAATCCTTTTGATGTAACATTTGCTTCCAAAAACTTTGAAGTATTTTATAGTAGGAGTCTTACCATACCAAAGTTCATGTGGAGTTTGAGTGCTATTTAGTTAGACATTTCTTTTGTTAAGAATAGTGACGGCCGCAAATGCAGCTTCACCCCAGAATGTTGCAGGAGTTCTAGACTCGTTTAGCATAGCACGAGGCATTTGTTGAATAGTTCTATTCGTCCTTTCTACCACTCCATTTTGCTGAGGATTTCATGTGATAGAGAATTCCCTTCTTTTTCCATGTTCTTCACAAAAGTCGAAGAATTCATCCAAGGTAAATTCCTCTTGTCGATCAGACCTGAGGCATTTGATTTTGTAATCTGATTCATTTAAACCAATGCTTTGAAGGCTTTGAAATTTTCAAAAGCTTCATCTTTATGCTTTAGAAGTCCTATCCAACACATTCTTGAGGGGTATTCAATGAACAATATGAAGTATTCTTCTGCACTTGGTTACTTTTTCCTTGATGGTTCACATAAGTTAGTGTAAACAAGTTCAAGAGGTTTACTAGCTAATCCTTCCTTTTCAGGGAAATGTGTTCTAGTTTGCTTACAAAATTGACATGATTTGCATATTGTATTTTCTGGAATGTGGATATCTGGAAGATCACGAACTACCTAGTATCTGTATGTTTTTCTTATTTGAGGGAAGCGTAGATGCCCTAGTCTTCTGTGCCATAGCTAGTGTTCATCATTTTTTCTTAGATAGCACTGTTGTTGTCCTCCCTTGAGTATGTACAAGTTGTTTGGAGTTCTTACACCTTTGATCATTGTTTCTCCTGTATCAATTTCATGAACAACACATCCATTTGATCGAAACACTACTTCTTTTCCTTGATCACACATGTCACTAACGCTTAATAGGTTATGCTTTAGATCATAAACACACATAACATTCCCAGCTTTAACCTTTTCTTTCAAGAGAACAAATCCTTTATCTTTTATGACTGCAGGAGTGTCATTACCAAATGAGACCTTCTTCTCCTTTTATAACGCATTACATGACTGAAGTTTTTCTTTATCATCTGTCATGATAGTCTTGTAAGCAGCACATTGAGCAACTTCGTGTCCAAATTTATGACATGAAAAACATTGGCCATTAAAGAAATTACTGTGATTATCATATCTACTGACCTGATGATTGTATTTTCCATTGACATTCATTGTTGAAGAAAATTGAGATTGAATTACCTATGGTGGGTTATAGCTTCTGTTCATCCTTGAAGTAGATTGAACCCAATTTACCTGGTGATCTACTTTATGCCTTTGTTGACAATTGTCAACCTGTTCACTTCTCCTTGCTGCATCAAGATAACATTTGGAGGTTGATGAATTTTGTGCTTGAGATGCTTCTTCAGTATATCGAAGACCTATCTTTATCATAGAAGAACGATGCACTTTGATAATTTCTTCTAAAGTTTCGCAAATCTAAGGTTGAGAGCTTTTGTTTTCTCAATCTCTTTTCTTAGACCCACAATTTCACATTCTAACTTTCAATTGTGTTTTTCCCTTTAAGCAAGTTGGAATGTTAGAGTATCTATAATCATACTCTTTTCTTCTAAATAGATTTTAAAATTAGAAATTTTTTCATAGAGACCATCTTCATCTAAAGCATCCAGGAAATCATCATCTTCAAAAGCCATCAAAAGTTTATAAGCATTACCATATTCATCTTCATCACTATTTGATAAACCATCGCTATCTTTATGTGTATAGTAGCTCTTCTTACTTACATTTTGTTTTCTATTCCATTTTTGTTGGTTCCTTACCTTTAGCAAGCTTACCTTTATGAGGAAATTTTGCTACATAATGACCGACTCAATCTTTCTTTAATAAGAAACTTATTTTTACAAATTTTGTACTGGTGCAGCCTTATACCAGTACACAGGCTTCTACCTACAGAAGGCTACAACCTTCTCTCATTCTTCGGCTTTTCCAGGAACGGAGCTACAAGCCCCTTTGCTCTTGTACTAGCTGATGTATTTAGTAGTACGTAGGTACTGACCTACAGAAGTCTACAACCTTCTCTTTTCTTCCAGGGACCACATTTCATAAATTTTTAGACTGGATCCATCAATAACATCAATCAAACATCAAATATATCTGCATCAACCAATCTCCTTTGTACCAACCAAAAACTGAATCAAACAATCACTTTTCTGAATGTTGTAACCAGAATACAGTAATAGTGACTAGAGCTCAATCCAGAACCCAGAATACTTCAACAGTAAATAGAAGTAGCTAAAATATATTTTATAAGGAGTACACTACTTCAATGTGTCGAACCTGCATGCATACACACTTTTCTCAAGGCAAACCTGCATATACGCAATTTTGAAATGCCAAACTGGAATGTATATGCGCCTTTTGCTATACTAAAACTGCGGACAGATCTGTAAAATATGATTTAACATTTTCACTATTCAGACATCAGTTATACCCAGATCATTAGATTTACAGTTTATGACATGCACCAGTTATTTAGATAAAATATTAAAACCACACAAAGATACTTCTCTTCAAGCCATAAGATCTCGACCCATCAATAGAACTTATCCTTCTTCAAGTGCTTAGGTTATTCCTTGATTCAGAACTTGCTCTACACCATAACCCAATAACGAGTATTCTAGATCATGCTCTTCATTATATATTCAATGCTTGAGTACATTTTCCTAATGATCTCCTCCTCCTTTTATAGCCTTATGCCTTACTCAATACCATGGTCTAAAACCACTTAGAACCAATACCTTGGACCAAATACCTAGAGTCAACATGTCAGACAATATACCTTGGACCAATACCATGGATCAAATACCACGAACCAAAACCAAGTTCTCCAACATGTACACACCTTTCCTTGCATGAAGGTGTGTGTATATGCATATGTGCCTTTTGGTCTGTGAACTCGTGTGTATATGTGTCTTGGTCAAGGGGAACTTGTGTATATATCTTTTTCCTTCATTTTGAGAGCCTAAACTATGATGTGTCATTTAAGTGAGTTTCCATCATGGACAACACCTGTGTCATAGCACCAAACCTATGTCATAATGCCAACAGACTCATCCGGAATGGATGGTTCCATTTTTTAGTCAATCACGGTAGAGGGAAGGTCACAAAGACTTTTGTCAAAAACTTGAGATTTTTTTGACTTGGATTTGATGAATTCCAAATGAAATTCCTATAATATGACGATACAAGCAATTGACGTGAAATCTCTATACAGTTTGAACGAAAGTCAAAGATAGCTTCTCAATGTAAGAATACATAACTTTTGAATCATTGAGATTACGACTCAAATAATAGATCATGTGTTCAATCACATCTTCTTCATGGACTAAAACCATAACAATGGTTGTATCTACATTGGCGAGATACAGTAAATAGCCGTTTTCATAATTAGGGGCATATATTAATGATGCTCGACTTCGAGTATCTTTGAGAACATCAAAGGAAGCTTGTCCAACCTGGTCCCAATGGAATGGAATTCCATTCTTCAAAAGATGAGTAAATCCTTCAGCCATTTTGGCATATTTGGGAATGAATCTCCTTAGAAAGTCACCCTTCCTTTCGAGTCTCTGTAACTAAGGTAAATTGGAAGGTGGAGGCAGATCAAGAATTTCCTTAACCTTCAAGGGGTTGAGTTGAATTCCTTCTTTAGACACTACGAGACCAAGCAAATGACTAGAACCAATAAAAAACACACATTTATGTGGATTGTGTCAAATTTTGTAGTGTTGGCACCCTAAAAAGATGGCTCTCAAATGTTGCAGGTGATCAACCTATTTCTGTGAATGAGAAGGTAAATCATATAGATAGGGTTGAACAATGTGTTTAATGTCATGGAAGCCATAATTCATTTCCCTTCGAAACGTTTCCCCAGCATTCTTTAAACCAAAAGGGAGTTTCCTATATGCGAATGTGCCCCAAAGACAAATAAAGGAAGTTTTATATTGGTCTTCTGGGTGGATATTGATATGATTATAGCCAAAAAAGCAATCCATGAAAATATTTCACATCCGACACATTCATCAATTATCTAATCGCTAAAGGGAGTGGGATAGTTTCCTTTTTGACAAGCATGATTAATATCCCTATAATCAACACACACTCATATTGTTCCTTGTTTCTTCATGACACATAAAATATTGGAAACCCAATCGATAAGAGGAACGGGGTATATAAACCAACATGCAAAAGTTTTTTAATTTCTACTTTTATGGCAGCAACCTTCTTCAGATGAACAAGATGGAGGTGTTGTTGTACCGGTTTGACATCAGGATACATTTTAATTTCTTGTTCAACTATACTAGAATAAAAACCTCGCATTTCCTCATATGACCAAGCAAATATATTGCGGAATTCGGGAAAAAGAGCATGATAAGTTTCAAGTTTCGATGGAGAAAAAGATTTTCCAACATGGATGTTTTGTGCAATTCTAGGTTTGGTCGAAATATCGATAGAAATGGTTTCTTCAGTATTCGATATGCTTTGTTTGGAATAAACTATGTCTATAATTACAGAATTTGACAGGAAATCAATTTTTGAAGGGTTATTAAGTTCATTTGGAATATCTTTTATGTGATCTGGAAGATGGGATCTATGATGATAATCTACCCATGGTTCTTCTCCTATCATTATTGATTGGATCATCCGTTCATGAGTAGAAAATGTACATGAAAGAGGATTATACGAAGTACCATATTCTAACGAACAATCAACCTCTTATCACTCAGGTTTTCCCAGAAGTTGTAAGAAAGGGAAAGGAAGCCGAGGTAACCACAAACCAATCTTTTAGATACAGATTCTACCCAATCTGCATCCAGAGAGGACTCCCTCTTTAAGTTTTAGCTTTGTTTTTTTTTTTAAGATATTAAGCTAGTTGTGAAGTTTAGGAGTTTGTTTGAGTTTGGGTGGTGAGATTCAATAGCACAGGGGTAGGACGGGCTAGGATAGGCCATTGGGCTAATTGAGTCAAAGAAGCTGGCTTAATTGGACTTGGTTTCTTAACAAAGGATGGTTTTACAAAGCAAGATGGTCAAACAGGGAACAAATAAAGATTTGGAATAAATGGAGTGATTTCAAAATGGATGAAGAGCAGTTAAGAATCCTTAAACCTATTTGAAAAAGGGTACTTGAATTAATTCCTAATAAAGAGCAGTGAAGTTTTCTTTAAGTAATAACCAAAATTAAAGAACTAGAAAATAGGACCAATCAAGGTTTCACTATTTATTGTAATTCAGAAGAAAACATAAAGAACAATAATGATTGAAAACAAAATGCAATCAAGCATATTCTGAATTACTCTTTTTTGTTTATCATTCAGATATGAAGCATAGATGATATAAGAAACAAGGAAAACTTTAAAACACAAGGTATAGAGAACTTATTGATATGGTGTTTGATTCAAGAAATTTGTGGAAAGTCCCTTACATCAATCCTTTATCCACCAAGCCATACAAAATTTTGGTCCAATCAACACTTTATTCCAAAATAACCAATATTACAGCAATGTATATGAATCCACCAAAAATACTTCAAATGGAGAAGTATTTATACTAATTGTAAATTGAAATATCTTGAAAAAATATCAAGATTAGTTTCACAAGTATCTCCAACTATTTACATTAATAAAACTTTAATAAAGGACATTCCAAACTAATGAATCTATTTTGCAATATGTTTATGGATTTATGGTGACAAAGAAGAGAAAGTTGAATTTGGTAGCAACTCTTAGTTGATGATGAGGCATCCCAGTCACTAACTGCATCCTTCCTTTGTGCATTCTGCCCCAGGAATTCTACAAACTTGGGGTCCAATGATACGGTTGTATATCTTAATCTATGATAGATGTGTAAAATGTGAAAGATGTTTTTGAAATAAACCTCTCTCAGTTTCCCAAAATTCATCTCCAAATATTCACAATATTCTCTGCAAAAAGATGTCAAAAACAAGACTTCGTACAAACTGAAAAATAGGCTATCAAGACATGCACTTATCTTCCTCTTGGTAACACCTGTGTAAAAAGTGAGATAGGTTTTTGTAGCTTGGCCTGTTAGGAACAAAAACCTCTTCCAGTTTCTCGAAATACTTCTTGGATTAGCCACAATAGTTTTTGCAACACTATGACTTAAACATGAAATTTCTGAAGAATGTACCATTTTTCTTTGATTTCATCTTTCAACCTTGAACTTCCTTTGACTGGTTTTCAGTTTTACTTTGGACAAAATTCATTATAGCTGGTGAAATTGTTTTCATATTTGTTTAACCCTTAATGTCTTCATGTTTACTTTTACTGTTTACTGTTTACTTTTTACTTTTACCGCTCTGTTTTTTCATATGTCTTCACTTTGACATGAATTTGTATGTTTTGTTTTGTAACTGTCTTCCATGTTGTTCATCCTCATGCTAGTTGACATACTTGACTTGGTCTTCAATCTGATACTCTTTAATCCTGATACACTTTGACTGTTCTTTACTGTGTCCTTTTACCTTCACTGTATAGTTTACGCTTTTACTGTCTGTTTCAACAGTAAATCCTTTTAATTCCATGTTTCCTCTGCTTGTCTTCCAACAATATGTTTTATTTTCCATCTCTGTTTTAATAGATCTGAAAACAATCCTGGATTAAACAAGACTTATGACTAGTATTAAGATAGTTTATCCAAGGATGTGGTCTTTTGATCACCTGTAAAACAAAACAAAGGAAGCATTAGTTTACAGGGGAGGTCAAAAAAGTTTCATTTGAGCTTGAGAGGTCTGTGGAGTGAGTTTAGAATACCTTTTGGGAGGTAAACCATGCTTGAATTGGTTAACAGAGGCTTCAGGTGGCGCAGATGAGTTACATAGGGTTTTATTGCACAATTAGGTGAAAATGAGCAAAACTGGGGTTTTTGTGTTTAAACGGATAAATGGTTGATATTGGCGGGTGAATGACAATTGGTGGCAACCAAATGACAAGACATTTTTTCATTTAATGGAGGCGGTAAGTGGTTTCCATCGCACCGCTTATGGAGAAAGGGCGGTATTTAGTGTTGGGTGAGCGATTCCATAGGATGGGCAATGCATGGCGCAGATACTGTTCACAAAACCGCTTTGTGATCGCTTGCTTACGCACGGTCATAAAGGGTCACACGATATGCATAATGGCCGTCAGATCTTGAGGACTTGATCAGACGATTGTCAGGGCTCTGAGATGATGAGGATTTAATGAAGGCAGACCCGACATAATTAGGAGTTAATTAATCATATCGGGGGTGTTATGATTGGCTAGGGAAGTTATTAATTAACCGTGAGGGTTAATTAATCCTTTATTAATGCGGGGGGGGATTAAGGGATGTTAATTAGTTACTAATTAACTAATTAATCCTAGTTAGGACATATTACAGCTATAATTAACCAAGGGCAGGATATATAGAAATTTGGGGTTTTTCATATTTATTTAAATAATACGGGAAAAGGTGAACTTCTATTCGGGAGTTATATAATATGAGCTAGAAATTAATATAAAAACATGTAAAGAAAAAGCGCTAAGTAAAACATTAGAGATTTATATTTAAACTTAGGCTTAAAGTGGAAAAGGGGTTTTTATGTGATATTGCACATTTTTCCTAAGTAAAATAGGATTTTACTTAGGAAAAGACTTATGAAAATGAATCAATGATGGTTTTAAGTACTTAGGCTTTCAAATTATTGGGCCGAGGGTCCGGTCCCTCTAGAAGCAAGAGAAATGCTCTGAGCCCCTCCAATTTAGCAAATACCTTAGTACTTAGGGGACATTAGTGAATAATTAGGGAAAATGACAAGGGGAGTTAATTATTCTGAATTTGCTTTCCTTGCAATGCTTTCAATGTATTGTATGCCTTAACCTTGTGATGAAAGTGAAAGATTAACACATTTAGAGACATTATCCATCACATACGATTCTGCAACATCATCTACCTACCCTAACTACTTTAACCTAGGATTTTTTCTTCTTTATTTGGGTGCACTTAGACTGGCAAACCCTTATCAAATCTTCCTTTCCTTTTACATGGCAAGCCTACCTAAGTCTACACGTATTACATCCAAGGGCTTAGATTAGATGGTTGAGCTCCTTTTATTTACTCTACCTATCTGCTTATCTTCCAAGATTACATGGTTTGGTCAGATTTTATACTCTATCTATAAAACATAAAATTTAAAAATGATTTAGCTAAGCTTAAGCTATTTGACTGTTCATCATTTGTGGCATAAATTACAAGCTGCACACAATTGTTTATTGCATAAGAGTAAAAAGTAGTGGAATTTAAACTTGCACACTTTCCTTGGTCTTTCTTTTGATGGGGTTCATTTTCTTTCACTTTTTTGACCATCTTACTCTGTTCACCTCTTGATTTTTCTTTTAGGGTATACCCTCTTTACATTTTTTTAAACCTTTGCAACAAGGAAAGGTATGAACATATTTCATATCTCATCAAGTCAATCATGAAATATGACACCTATTGGTATAGGAGCATAACACTAGCTCAACTTGGGGATGGCTTTTCCTAGTGGAAAGTCAAGAACAACAGGTCAAATGGCCTCCGAATGATTTTGGATAAACTATGGAACCTTCTCCTGCTTGTTGCTATATTGTATGTATGATAGTGACACTTTTGAAGCTTAGGGCCTTCTCTTCGAGCTTCAACTCCAACAAGTTACTATCCAATCAACACTAAACCTTTATTCTTCCTTCGCGAATCCCACTTGAGCACCTTGTAACTTAGGTAGGAATCTTCAGTCTCGGTCTTTTTATCAAAAATATTTTTAACCTTTTCCTACACAACTTGAGATCTGACCTGAAACTAAAGGTGCTGCAACCTTCAAACCAAATTAGTAACTCATCAAGATCTTAGGGCCTTTTGTTTGGATTCAAATATTTAAGGATTTATTTCATAATCTACTAAACTTATTTCATAATCTACTAAAAACTGAATTAAATCAAACTGAAATCCTACCTACTTACTCTAATCGGCTTTCTGACTACTAGTTAGGTAAAATGAAACAACCAATGCAACAGCTCAAGCATCATATACATTGGTGACCTTTGTTGCTTGTGTTTTTTGGTGTTTAAAATTGAGATCTTTCAATCAAATATAGCTTTGTTAACTTTTGAGAAGATAAGGAAATTCCTGATCTGCTTTGTTGGATCTAGAAATTGTAGAAAGGGATCTTGTAACATATATACATTATTCTTGAACTGATTCAAACAATTGTACATCTGTTGTGTATGGCCTACATGCCATGGAACTGAAATGTCACTTTTATCTTTAACACTCTGCATGTTTTCAACTGCACTTTGTGATGATATTTCTGCTGATTGTAATGTCTGTCTGGTGAAACCATTATTATCTTTATTTTGACTCTCATAGTCTTAATGGAGAAAAATTATGATTACTTTCATCATCCAACCTATTAGCTATTGGATCATAAAGAACTTGGAAGGATTGCTGCAACCTATTACATATAGGTTCAAATGGAACTTCATAGATTTCTAGAAGCTACTCCTCCTTTTCTTTAAAACTTTTATACCACATTTCCTTTAAAAATTGAAATGATTCAAAAAAAAGAGGCAGGGAATCATCTTGGATCATTTGATCATATGTTCCAGTTTCCAAGTCTTCTTCTGCAACCTGACATTCAATGGAATTTTGGGGCCGCAAATCTAGATATGAGAAGTCTTGAACAAAGATTTTATTGCCCTCTAGATAGTTAATATCAAGACTTGTTGACATTTGATTTCTAATTTCATGATAGTTATCTCTGATAGACTAAAATGAATCAAAACTAAATGGTAAAGTTCCTTCACAAATTTCAAAAGTTTTTGCACTTTCCTCTTCATTCTCATAGCTGAAATGAACAAGCTTATCACTATTTTCAAGCTGTTGAACCTGAACTTCCTTATTCCTAAAATTAGCTTTTGATTCCTCTGCAAGGTTAATTTGGATTTGAGAAACATAATCATCATCATAATGATCATATTTGGGGGAATCATCAAAAGAAGTAATGTCATCAAATATACACATTAGATCAGGAGATTGCTCCTCCACATATTGCTTTATAAATCTATCTTCTAGTCTATGGTAGATTGAGTTGGTAGGAATTTGTTCATGAATATCAACCTTTTCCTTTTGTGAAATAGATGTGTCATGGCTATTTTGAACAAAACATTCAACTTTCATTGTCATCTTATGAATCTTTTTCTCTGTTTTCTTTATAAAAATGTCGAGTTTTTCCTCTTGTTCTAATTTCAACTTTTATCTTCTAATTTGCAGATTAACTTCTACATCTACTTCCATGTTCTGCATCTATTCCATTTTTGAGGGGTTTCTTTCTCTTAGATGAAATTCTATCTCTGAATCAAATGAACTTGGGTAATGCAAAAGAGCTGAATCGGGAGGAGGTCTTATATTTAATGGCATTGAATAATAGGCTTGACTAAATCTGTCTGGCAATTGTTGTATTGTTTCATCTGGATGCTTTTTTAGCTGATTATATTCTTCTATGATTATAAGAATATTGACTTTGATTATCCATCTATCAAGGAAGAGTTTTAGAAACTGCTCAAGATTTGAGATGCTTGCCTAAGGTAGGGTTTTGAACCAACTCTTGACTTTGTCTTGCAAAGAAAGAGAAAAAAACATAATACTAACATCCTCTTCATCTACTTCAAATAAGTTAGGATAATCTCCAAAAGCTTGAATATGTTCTTGGGCAGTGATACCATTCTCTCCATTAAACCTAGGGAGATACTTGGGATAATCATTAGGGAAAGCACGGAGTGTAGGAGGCAAAATGAGTGGTTTATATCTATCAGGAATTTTATGAGGTACTAGAATATGTACAGGGATTGTATGATTAGTCTTAATTTTTTGATTCTCCTTAATTGGAAAATGATCTTCATAAGAGTTGGAAGATTGTTGCTCAAATGTGTAAGGAGACTTTATATCTACATTTTTCAAAGGAAAATAATAAAAATTTAATCTAAAATCATCTCTAAAATAGAATATACATTGAAAAGATTTATCAATGAGAAAGAACATAATGTCTTGGATAACGATCCAAGTTAAAAGCCTGATCTTTTCACACAGTTCTTTCAGGTTCATTTCTCCAGTGGAGTCTTTATTGTAGAATTGATTTTGGAGTCGCTAGGTGGATGATTTTAACCTTTGTGTGTCTAATCCCTATCCACCGTCATAGATCAGATCTAAACCTGTAAAACAATTTTGAAGAAAAATTTAGTTCTCCAGGAAACCAAATTTTGAGTATTTTATGATTATTTTGCTTTTTTATGAATTTTCAAAACAACTTTTATGATTTCCTTAAGACGCTTTAGATATGAGATTTAAAATTTCTTATATATTTATTTGACATGAGGAACTGGTCGAATGTTTGGAAATTAGATGTTCAGTTCATAAACTAAACGGGAGATAAACTGAATCAGCATTCATCTAATATGCAATTGCAAAGCAAGAGCAGTTCAAAGGCTACCTGGCTAACTTCAGGCTCTGTCTATAGTTTATAAAGCAAACAATAATAATAAACAAACAAACTTTTCATCCCCATCGGAGTCACCACTATGTTATCACTCAGGTTTTCCAAGAAGATGTAAGAAGGGGAAAGGAGGCCGAGGTAGCCACCAACCAATCTTTTAGATACAGATTTTGGTCAATATGCATCCAGAGAGGGCTCTCTCTTTAAGTTTTAGCTTTGTTTTTTTTTAAGATATTAGGCTAGTTGTGAAGCTTAGGAGTTTGTTTGAGTTTGCGTGGTGAGATTCAATGGTAGAGGGGTAGGACTCGCTAGTTTAGGCCATTGGGCTAATGGAGTCAAAGAAGATGGCTTAACTAGACTTGGTTTCTTAATAAAGGATGGTTTTACAGAGCAAGATGGTCAAACAGGGAACAAATAAAGATTTGGAATAAATGGAATGATTTCAAAATGGATGAAGTGCAGTTAAGAATCGTTCAACCTATTTGAAAAAGGGTACTTGAATTGATTACTAATAAAGAGCAGTTAAGTATTCTTTAAGTAATAACCAAAATGAAAGAACTAAAAAATAGGTTCATTGTTTATTCTAATTCAGAAGAAAACATAAAGAATAATAACGATTGAAAACAAAATGCAATCAAGCATATTCCGAATTACTCTTTTTCGTTTATCATTAATATATGAAACATAGATAATATAAGAAACAAGGAAAACTTTAAAACACAGGCTATAGAAAACATATTGATCTAGTGTTTGATTCAAGAAATCTTTGGAAAGTCCCTTGCATCAATCCTTTATCCAGCAAGCCATACAAAAGTTTGCTCCAATCAACACTTTATTCCGAAATAATCAATATTATGTCAATGTATATGAATCCACCAAAAATACTTCAAATGGAGAAGTATTTATACTAATTGTAAATTGAAATATCTTGAAAAAATATCAAGATTAGTTTCACAAATATCTCTAGCTGTTTAGATTAATAGAATTTTAATAAAGCACATTCCAAAGTAATGAATCTATTTGGCACTATGTTTATGGATTTATGGTGACAAAGAAGAGAAAGTTGATGGATCACAGAAGCCTCAATTCTAAAAAATTTGAACTTGTTAGCAACTCTTAGTTGATGATGAGGCATCCCAGTCACTAACTGCATCCTTCCTTTGTGCATTTTGCCCCAGAAAATCTGCAAAATTGGGGTCCAATGATACGGTTGTATATCTTGGTTTGTGACAGATGTGTAAAAATAAAAAGAGGTTTTGATAGAGAAGAATGTTTTTGAAATAAACATCTCTCAGTTTCCCAAAATTCATCTCCCGCTATTCACAATATTCTCTGCAAAAAAATGTCAAAAAAAAGGCTTTGTACAAACTGAAAAATAGGTTGTCAAGACATGCACTTATCTTCCTATTGGTAATACCTGTGTAAAACATGAGATAGGTTTTTATAGCTTGGCCTGTTAGGAACTAAAAGATCTTCTATTTTCTCGAATTACTTCTTGGATTAGCCACAATAGTTTCTCCAAAACTATGACTTAAACAAGAAATTTCTGAAGAATGTACCATTTTTCCTCTAATTTCATCTTTCAACCTTGAACTTCCTTTGACTGTTTTTTACTTTTACTTTGGATAAACTTCATTGTAGCTGGTGAAATTGTTTTCGTCTTTGTTTAACCCTTAATGTATTCATGTTTAAATTTACTGTTTACTTTTTACTTTTACCGCTTTGTTTTCTCATCTGTCTTCACTTTGACATGAATTTGTATGTTATGTTTTGTAACTGTCTTCCCTATCGTTTATCTTCATGATAGTTGATTTACTTGACTTGGTATTCAATCTGATACTCTTTAACCCTGATACACTTTGACTGTTCTTTACTGTGTCCTTTTACCTTCACTCTATAGCTTAGGTTTTTATTGTTTGTTTCAACAGTAAATCCTTTTAATTCCATGTTTCCTCTGCTTGTCTTTCAACATTATGTTTTATTCTCCACCTCTATTTGAATAGATCTGATAAAATTTTTGGAGTAAACAGGGCTGATGACTAGTATTAAGATATTTTATCCAAGGATGTGATCTTCTGATCACCTGTAAAACAAAACAAATTGTTAAGAAAGCATTGGTTTGCAAGGGAGGTCAAAAAGGTTTCATTTGAGCTTGAGAGTTCTGCGGAGTGAGTTCAGAATGCTTTTTGGGAGGTAAATGATGCTTGAATCGGTTAACAGAGGCTCCAGGTGGCGGAGATGGGTTAAATATTGTTTTACTGCAAAATCAGGTGAAAACGAGCAAAACTGGGGTTTTTGTGTTTAAACAGATAAATGGTTGATATTGGCGGGTGAATGACAATTGGCGGCAACTGAATGATGAGACATTTTGTCATTTAATGGAGGCGGTAAGTGGTTTCTATTGCACCACTTATGGGGAAAGGGTGGTATTTATCATTACGTGAGCGATTCAATAGGATGGGTGACGCGTGGCACGGATACTATTCACAAAACCGCTTTGTGATCGCGTGCTAACGCACAGTCACAAAGGGTCGCTCGATATGCATAATGGTCGTCAAATCTTGAGGACCTGATCGGATGACCGTCCGAGCTCTAAGATGATGAGGATTTAATGAAGGTGGGCCCGACATAATTAGGAGTTAATTAATCATATCGAGGTTGTTATGATTGGCTAAGGAAGCTATTAATTAACCGTGAGGGTTAATTAATCCTTTATTAATGCGGCGAGGGATTAAGGGCTATTAATTAGTTACTGATAAATAATTAATCCCAGTTAGGACGTATTATGGCTATAATTAACCAAGGGCAAGATATATAGAAATTTGGGGTTTTTCATATTTATTTAAATAATACAGGAAAAGGTGAACTTCTATTCAGTAGTTATATAATATGAGTTAGAAATTAATATGAAAACATGTAATGAAAAGGCGCTAAGTAAAACATTAGAGATTTATATTTCAACCTAGGCTTAAAGTGGAAAAGGGGTTTTTTTGTGATATTGCGCATATTTCCTGAGTAAAATAGGATTTTACTTAGGAAAAGACTTACGAAAATGAATGAATGATTGTTTTAAGTACTTAGGCTTTCAAATTTTTGGGCCGAGGGTCTGGTCCCTCCATAAGTCACAGAAATGCTTTGAACTCCTCCAATTTAGCAAATACCTTAGTACTTAGGGGAAGTTAGTGAATAATTAGGGAAAATGAGAAGGGGAGTTAATTATTTTGAATTTGCTTTGCTTGAAATGTTTTCAATGTACTGTATGCCTTAGCCTTGTGATGAAAGTGAAAGATTAACACATTTAGAGACATTATCCATCACATATGGTTCTGTAACATCATCTACCTACCCTAACTACTTTAACCTAGCATTTTTTCTTCTTTATTGGGTGCACTTAGACTGGCAAACCCTTATCAAATCTTCATTTTCTTTTACATGGCAAGCCTACCTAAGTCTACACTTATTACATCCAAGGGCTCAGATTAGACTGTTGAGCTGCTTTCATTTACTCTACCTATCTACTTATCTGCCAAGATTACATTGTTTGGTCAGATTTTATTCTCTATCTCTAAAACATCAAATTTAAAAATGAATTAGCCAAGCTTAAGCTATTTGACTGTTCATCATTTGTTGCATCAATTACAAGTTGCACACAATTGTTTATTGCATAAGAGTAAAAAGTAGTGGCATTTAAACTTGCACACTTTCCTTGGTATTTCTTTTGGCGGGGTTCATTTTCTTTCACTTTTTTGACAATCTTATTCTTTTCACTCTTTAATTTTTCTTTTAAGGTATACCCTCTTTACATTTTTTAAATTTTTTGAGTTTTTGACAATATGGAAAACCTTTGCAATAAGGAAAGGTATGAAAATATTACATAGCTCATCAAGTCAATCATGAAATATGACACCTATTGGTATAGGAAGATAACATAACCCATTCAATTGGTGATGATGGATTTGGATTTTCCATGCCAACCAAAAAGATTGATTTTTATGCTAGCCTAATGGGGCTTAGCGTCATCATTTCATTACGCATATCAACTTTGGAATTATTGGAAATATTTGATGAATTAGATGAAGTGGAAGATATCATGTTCCAGGTCTCAAATTTTGCAACTTCTGCCATTTGTGATGGTGATGGTAAAGAAAAAGTTCCCATTAGGAAAGAATATTTGAAGAGACCTACTCCAATGTTTAGAAGAGATAGCGGGGGTTCGTGAGCTAACAGAAAACTTCCAGTTTCCTATTAACCAGAGGCAAAGAAGGTAAGTTGATCAATTACTATGATTTTGCCTTTATGAGGGAAAGTGGTGATACGAAAGTATGTCAGAACCACACCATCCATAGCTTAAACCCATGGTCTTCCTAGTAAAATATTGTAACCAAGGGGTCCGTCAACAACCTCAACTTCAACAGTTACATTTTGCCCCCTAATTCTATCTGCAGGTTACATAAAAATTTCACAAGGTGTATAAGTGTGACCGTCAAAAGCTTTTAATGTTGTAGGTGATCATGACAAAGGCGGTGAGCCAAGTGTTTTCTAGCAATTCATTAAGATGATACAAGTAGATGCACCCTCATCATTAATGGTTTAGTGAATGAGATTATTCAAAGATTTTACTTGGATCAAGAATGCTAATTGTGGTGGTAATTGAGGCATATAACATGCGTGGTCAAAAACCATAAGATTGGAATCCGTTAGATCAATTCCACCAATTGCTGACAATAAACCCTGCTTTTGGGAGGGTGAATTTTGAATCACCTTGAGCGTCAACATAGCAGAAGGTGACTGAGAAAAATCTTCTACTATGTTATAAGTTTGCACTGCTTGAGCTCAAGGGTTGAATGTAGATTTATGGATTACTCCCTTAGGCGATTTTATCATTAACTCTAGTTCAATGGGTGGGGAAATGGAATCAGACGAAGTTGAAGTCGAAGCATTGGGTTGATCTGTAGCCTGGTTATTTGATGATGATGGTGGATTACCATAATTTTTACCTTGTGTAGTCACCAAAACATTAGTATTAGTCTTAGTGGTGGATATCGTAAGAACTTTTGAAGTGGAATCATGATCTGTAGCAAAAAAATGAGTCTCTGGGTTTGGAAAAGGGTCCGTTAACACAGTTGATGTACTAGAAGTCTCAAGAATTTTTGAGACTTTAGAGCGATGAGGACAATATTTGCGAAAAGTTCACATCATTACAAATTAAACATGGGTAATGAGGTTTCATAGGCAAAGAAGAGGAATCATATGATTTCCCTTGAGGGGGAGGATTTTGTTTCATTTTGGTTTTCCCCTTTTTCTTATTTCCAGGCTACTTTTCATTTTTACCTTTGTTTAATGAAACGACATTTATTTCAGAAGTAAGTGCATTATCAGGTGTATTATAAGTTTGATTGGAAATAGCAACAGTTTGACTAGATGGTCTACTTGCTGTTTGAGTACTTGAGGAACTTATCACACCGTCACCGGCATGAGAGTCCTTACTGGATGGAGGTGGTGGAATAGTAAAAGCTGGTCTAGGTGCATTTGGAATCTTATCATAGAGTGTGACAGACTGGGTGTAAATCAAGTCTATGTATTGGGAACAACTAATTACTTGTGCTTCAGTAACAACTCCTTGTTTAGCCACATCCTCAGTGATAGATGGAAACAAGGATTTGATAAAACACTCAGCTAAAAGCTGATCAGGAACAAAAGTTTTGACCATTTGACGACAACGATGCCACTCATGAATATGATTAGAAATGTGAGTAGTAGTTTTCTACTTAAACTTGATCAACAATTCTGTTCCAGTTTCATATCTGATGGGTAACTAGAAGTGGGTTAAAAATGTAGTGTCTAAGGATTTGAATTTGTCAAATGGAGCTTGTGGTAACTCAGTATACCACTTTCTAGCCATGCCAGTAAGCGTTCATTGGAAAGGATGTAGTCTTATTGAATCTTCATTTGGGAAATTGGATGAACACCATAAATGAAAAGTCATAATGTGGTTGGATAGATATTCTCCAAGGTTTCCATTGAACTTAGGAATATCAAAAGGAAATTTGTGTGGAATCATCGGCCACCAAGGTGCATAAAGAATGGGATCATTGGTAAGCCGATTTAAATATGGTAATTCAAGTGTTGCAACAAAAGGCAATTATCAGTTTAGCTTAGGTTGAACATAACCAAGGTAAGATGGAATTGCCTAGGTAATAGGCCTTTTCATACCAACATAAGGAATTTGTTGTTGGTAACCTTAATAGGGGTAGGTTTTTTTAGCATATCCAGTATAAGGTGGTTGTTGGGCACCAAGATAAATTTGTTGTTGTCCAAACCCAACATAGTTTTGTTGACTAGGACCTAGGTAAGCTTGCTGTTGACCAAACCTAGCATAGGCTAGTTGACCACATCTAGGATAAGTTTGGTACTATTGGAATTGATGTTGTTGATATCATGGCTACCACGGTTGTTGATGTAATGGTTGTTTCGCACTAATGTAAGTTTGACCAAGTTGTGAATAAAGTAGACCAATATAAGTCTAAGTCATCCTAGTTAATGGTAAATTGGCCTGAGGTTGTTGAATTCTAGACATAAATGGTTTTTGTAAAATGGCCTAAGAATATTGAGTCTGTAGACCTAAAACGTGAGGGTCAAAGGTTGAAGGACCAACTTCCAAAGGTTGAGATACAATCAACTGAACTTGCGACTATGGTAAAGCCATAATGACAAGTGTAGTAGGTATGAATGAAATAGATTACATTGGTTGTGATGGATACAAAAACCTTGGCTGAATGGGCATTGTAGGTTGCCATTGACAAACAATCATTCTAGAATGAGTTGGACCTAAAGATGATGGTATACTTCCATATGGTTTCCCCCCAGAAAATGGAGGATAAGTAGATTAGGCATATTTTTCTCTAGATGGAGGTAAACCAATGTAAATTGGATACATTTGATGATAACCAGATGGACCATCTTGATATTGACTTAATGGATCAAACTATTCAGTATCCGTAAGTGAAGAACCAGGTAAAATTCTTGTGGATGACATGGGTGAAGACCATGGACTAGAGGCAAAACAGAGTGAGTTTCAGATAATGGTTGGTAACCTGGTGGGATGGACATAACACCATACATATGTGACTCAGATGTTGTGGTAAACATCAAAGAAGCAGTGAAAATCATAGTTGTAATAGATGATACAGTCTAGTATGTTGTTTTAGCCATAGCCAAATAACCCAATAATTGTCCTAATGAATCTATGGGAGTTTGAAAGTAAACACAATGAAAAGGACGAGTTATATGAGAATGAGAAGGGTAAAGATAGAGCCTTGGTCCGAAATGAGTTGGAGTTCTCAGTGAATCTTCTTCTTCAAATTCCTCCTCAATAGTAGTCAAACCAAGTGGACGGATTTCACCTTCAGGTATGTAATAAATTTCTGGTGTTTGACTCTATGGTAAAGGAGAAGTCTCAATAATTACAGATGTTTGAGGATAAATTTGTCAATCATCTTCTGGTACAAGAACAACTTCTGATTATTCAACTGTGAGATCCAAGTGCTATGGTAAAAGAACAATGGATTTAGGATGAATTTCTTGAACAACTTCTGGTACATAAGTAACTTCTGGTTGAACTGTGATAGGTTTGGGATCAACTTCAAGTTGGACATATTCAGGTTCAAAATTAGTTTCTTGTTGAACAAATTTGGGTTGAGGATCCACTTCTTGTTGGATAACTTCAGTTATCATTTCACTAAGTTCAATTTTAGTGTCGTCAGGTAATTGTAAAGGTTCCACTTCAATAGTAGATAAACCAGTAATTGTAGGAGTAATTGGGATCACATTACTTACTAGTATAGGTGACTCTGGTAAATTAGATGAAGAACCTGAAGTTTGTGATGTAGTGGACTTAGTTAAACAATACCTCTTTTGTTGATTAGGTGTAGCGCATGCAGTAAAGGCGGCTTACTCATTGTCCTCCATGAACAACAGGTAAAGGTTGATTTTCCTCCATGATCACTAATTCATTTTATTACAAAAGAAATAAACAAAAATAGGGTAATCTAGGCAAAAGGATTACCAAGTAATTGTGAACTGTAGTATACTGCCTCAGTAAACCAAGGACTTAACATACGTATAGGCAATCTCCCTGAATGTTGTTTTTAGTGTATCATAGTATACAAGGCCACCGACTCAGTTACCTATGGATGGATAGAAACCTAATTTAGTCCTATCATATATACCCAAAAGTACATGGAGGCCCAATCCATGTTAGCATTGTATAATGTGAAACAGCGAGAACATTCCTTTATACTTTTCGTACTATAACATTACCATATCTACCCGAAAGTATGTGGACGAGCTATGATATACTTACGTATGTGGAATGAGGTATCACACTCGAAATGTATTGCAGATCATTACCAACAGCTACTATGTTTAACAACGTCGAAACATGTCTCTAACCTAGACCTCTAAATGTTATGCGTTAAGTTACAATGCTCCATTAGGTTAATTGAGATAAATTTTGGTTGATCTTGTTTAAAAATTTTCCATTCAAGTTCACCATGTGATGTTTCTAAAACTCCTAGAATGCGACTAAAATGAGAAACATTATTTTCATTAGATTTAAGCAATGAAAACCATAACTAAAAGGGATAGAGAAATCAAAATCTTTAAACAAGGAGCATAGAGCACATCTGATGCAACTTTCGCTATACTATTCCTACAAGCACACACAAAATTCTAAATGCATTATGCATGTTTTTCTTTTCATTCCTTTAATATTTATATGAATATAAGGAAACTAAATTCACAAATGATCAATCAATGCTTTTCACAAGAAACGAAGGCTTTAGGACAATTTATTTTTCAAAGAAATGAAGACTTTACGACAATTCTTTTTCAGAAAAGACTAATCGATGTAAGCTAACTTTGATAATGATAAATAAATATCTTAGGAAACACTAAACAATCAAGGAAAAAGTAGGGCTAGGAGAAGAAATGCAAATTGATTTCGGATCCATAGAAAACATTGATCTTTCAGCAAACAAAATCAAAAGAAAATTTTGGAAAAACTAAGCAAAAGATGGGTATTTTATCTTGACAAGGATCCACACACCCCTGAGTGGGAGACAGTTTGTTGCAGTGCACTATCTCTAAGCTAAGGTTGCTTTGCAGTGCATTGTGTCAAGACCAACACTACACTGGTGCCAGAGAGTCCAATCAGGAGACATTGAAGCACACTTTTTTACCAAAATACGCCTGAAGATGACTGAAAAGAGATCAGTGAAGTTAAGTAAAGTCTACTAGGATGTCATATGATAAGGGTGAACTACTAGGAATGACAGTCACTCCTAAGTATGGTTGCCAATTTGTTATACAAAATTTATACCTACGAATAAGTACATCTTCCCTATGTGGATAGTTACACTTAGAACAATAGAAGGAAAGTGGTTTAACCTTTTCCTACAATAGATATATGATATGAAGGAACCTACATGTGATCTTTCACTTCCTTTGATCTCCTTTGAATTGCTTCCATCGCTCTCGCTCGAACTGAATTCGATTAATTGGTACTTGCCAACACAAATAGAAGACGACATCGATCAAAGAATATGATCTATCAACTATAAGCAAATGGAATTGACAACAGTTGAACATATATTCATCATAGATATAAACAAGAATATGGGGAAAGGAACAAACAACTTTGTTGATTGTAGAAGGAGGAATTACACCCAATGCGGTTCGATGTCGTGTTACTCCTCTAGCTTAGTCCAAACCCTCATCACACCAATAGCACATCAATCCTGCAGCATAACATTACTTGATAATGAACTCAAGTCTCAAACCAATAGTATTTCTCTACAATCTTCAAATTCCAGCCCCTGATCACTATGACGAGTAGTCAATTTATAAGGAAAAGCAAGTGGTTTTGTCATCAATTGGGCATTGAATGGCTTTCCAAAATTGGAGTTAGTTTCCATGGAAAAAGGGATGAGAGGATAGAGGGATAATTTATCCATAACCTATCCAAAGTTGAGCTCATATAATGATATAAGACCTATGCATCCTTCTAGAATGCCCTAGAATCAAGGAATATTCCCAGGATCCTTTGCCAATTTCACTCATTCTTGCCAAGCACAGGTATAAGTAGGCCTAAGTGAACTACAGTCTAGGTCAGAATGGACCTACCTGCTCTGTAGTCTAGTTACCCCTAACCAAGGTTGCGCTAGTGACCCAATGAGGCATTTCAGGAGGCTTTCAAGGTAGGAAACTTTCATGGATGGAAACATTCAATTTCATGACTTATCTAGGGCATGCAGAAATTGAATTTGGGTTTGATGAGCCCTGATTGTACTGATCTGATCGTCAGCACTGATGTGCCAAAATAAAGCTATAACAATGTTGTTGTGCATTGATAGCACCAGTGGCATGAAATTGAGGAATTATGGTTTGATAATCTTGGGCATTCGATGCAATTGCCTAGGTAAAAGTAAGGGAGAAGAAGGAGCAACCATGTTGGGTTGAATAACATGTGATCTTATGGGAGGTATGGATATAGGATTTTTTTGGATAGGTTGGATTACTATCCATGATAATACTGGAGAAGTGGTGGAGATTACAAAACGGGTGGGACTAGTTGATGTAGGATGAATAGATTGGGAAGAAATAGATGATGTTCAAATAGTGAGGGTAGAAAGTTCAACAAATTGCTAAATATAGGCTTGATGTAGAACTTGATCAAGTGCTGATGCAAGATCCTGTAATTTGTTAATGTTTTGCAAGGCTTGCTAATCAAAATCAAGTTCAATAGATGGTCCTACATATCTATAGGGCTACATAATAAATTTATCAATTATTGTTAGATCAGCAAAACTTTCAGATTTGGTCCTAAATAGACTGTGTTCAAATGGTAAATCAAACTGAATATCTTCTATGGTAACAAACTTTTATGCAAGAGAATTTTCCCTAAAAAGGGGATGATTACTTCCTTGACTTTCAACTAAACATATTTTCCTTCTTAACTTTTTAGGATCATATAAAATTTCGGGAGGTTCTAGATCAGTGATCTGATGATAAGATCT